>JARYHS010005981.1:0-24271 GCA_031002005.1 Vandiemenella viatica
AAAATTAATCCAATAATATTTTGGTTGAATGATGGATCAGAAACTGTATTGTTTCATTGATTGAATTGTACGGATGCTTGACTGATCTATTAATAGCAAAAAATTATGAACCTCACTTTTAAAAATGATTGTCAGTTATGTTTAGATGCAATTACAAATCATATGTTTACATTAATTCATAGCGAACGAATTGGATGAAGGGTAAAGTTCATCAGTGTCATTAGACAGTACTCAATTCATATTCACGATCCAGCCATCAAAATGTGGGTTTAAATAGAAAAAACAAAATCCAAAATTGCTGAAAGGAATGTGGAATTGCCCTTTCTCAAGGACCGTGGCCGTTTTTTTTTTTTTTTTTTTTTTTTTTTTTTTTTTTTTTTTTTCGTTGCTTAAAAACTAATCTTTTCCGAGCCATTGCAATAATAATGACTTTACTAAAGAATAACAACAAAAACGAATTTGGATTGCTTAATAGATACATGCAGACATGTGTAGCTTTTGATTCTCATTAAGTGTATAGTATGTTTTCACTGTCCCAGTTTACAGGCAACACAAGAAAAACACTCATAAAACCACTTTTGCCTGCGGCCTGACTCGAGCCGTGGAACCGCGAGACACCGCACTAGCTTCCGGGATCAGCATGGCACCCGCGAATGTGAGCCACTTACAGTAACATTCTTTCTGGATTACCAGAGAGGTAACAACAACTTATAACGAGACTGGCATTATCTTTCCTCCTTCCTCAAATTTCCTGTTTCTTTCTTGCAATTTCAGATTTAGGAAACAAGGTTATCATGTCGTTATATTGGGGATATACATCAATTATATCATTAATGATCACTAGTAGGAGCAGCATTTTGTCAAATACGGAACCTCTCATTAGCATGTTATTCGTCAATGATGATTTTTTGTTTTCGTAAGAATAACTACTCACATTTTCAATTCTGGTTTGCTTGCTAATACCAGGAACGTTAGCTACAAAAACCGCACATTAGTTTGATTTAGATCCTTGATTATTTTTAAACAGCCATCATTGCCCCAATTATCAATCTCCCGCCTTTGCACTAGAAAAAAATTGGTTAAGTTGAGTGGCACAAATCGTAATGGTTAAATTAAATTTATTGGAAAACTGGCTTTCAGTTCCTACTCACGCATCATGCGTTGACACTTTCTCATTTCAGCCAAACATTAATTTTATGATTCTTTTCCACTGTTCCAATTGACCACGAAATATATATAAACTTACTTATATGATATGTATTTTGCAACAAGTGAAAAGGAGATAAAGAATTAAAAAAAAAAAAAATAACAGCACCTGGGCTTGAACCGAGAACCAGCACTTTGACAGCCCAGCGCGTTACCACTAGGACACCTGGACTCACAGAAGCTAGTGCCTCATAAATTATATGACCAAAGAAAAAATATACATATAGATACAACAATCCGTGATTGAATAGTAATCTGTATACAGAATCGAACTGTTGCAAGAGAAGTAATCAGTTAGATGAAAATATTCTAGATGAGACTGGAACATAAATAATTTTTCATTTCGCCTATGTGTGTGTCCAGCTATGAGACACTATTTCTGGTATAGGGAAATTGCTACAGCGCTGCGACTACTAGGCAGAACATCGTGGCAACATCGCAGAAAGTAAATATGGCAACACTTACCAGGAAAAAGTCTTAAGTTTCCTACTTCCTTCGGCAAGGAAGAATACCTTTATAACACGTAAATAATGCACGTAATAATTTAACAGGAGCAGCACATTTGGCAAAAGTTTTTGTTGGTTTCAGAATTATCCAACTTACAGCTGGCAATTGAAAATACGGTGGGAATCCATGTTAACTGCATGAGGGCAATACAAATAGTAACGTCTCCCAAGCATTCATAGATAAAGAATCAAATTAATTTATTTACAGTTTTAGAGGTTGAACAAATATCTATTTTTCTACATCATTACCATTTCGGAACACACGTTGGTCGTTGCTGTAAATGACAATGGTTCGAATCCAAGTTCGGCCATGCATATTTGTGGTTTCCAAGGTTTACCCAAATCACTCCATATGAATACCGGAATAGGTTCTTTACAAGGGCATGGCCGAAATCCTTGCCACTACTCCTATCCAGCCAATAATCACCTCTATGTCGACGAGGCGTAAAATCATAAGAATTTTTAAATTTATTGAGGAGGTTGTTAAGGTTCTTTGGGTGGGTTTTATTACTGCATTAATTAATTAAAAAGTCCACCAAAAAAACAATGTATGTTGATGCTCGTTTATTTTCAATCAAAACAAGTCTGCGACATTCACAAGCATAGTTGTTACAATCCAAAGATGCAATACTGACTTACTGAATACTTGAATTGAATCGAAAACTGAATGAAAACTTGCATGAATGTCTCTGTAACACTGAATGAATACTCTGTCCAGGCGATCTGTTTATATAGAGTCTATCGAATTTACGAGAATTCTTCAAAGGCATCCGCCCGATATTTCTCGATCATTAACAATCACTCAAACAATCAAACATATTAAAAACAATCGGAATTGATACAAAATTAATTAATAACATTACAAAATGATTAGAAATGGTAATTAGAGATACTTAAATACAAAATTATTTACAGAAATCCTTTCAAATGGTGGAAAATTGTTCTGTAGACATCGTAACTTACATTTATACATGGAATTACAAACTTTTAATAAATTCTCTTGCATCATTCGGTTCTTAAACATATTAAATGGTCTTTAAATAATTTTCTTACCTAAAACAAAGTCTATATACACTTATTTACAAGAATTTACAAAATAAACATTTCAAATCACTTTCAAGCAAACTTTGGCTCACTACAAATATTTCACACAGTCCAATACTATTCAAAATACAGGTATTAGGGCTGTTACAAGGTCGCAGCTGGCTTGAAATCGATTAACAATACCTTCTCCCTATCCTTATTTTTTTGTTTATTGCTTTACGTTTCATCGATGTTGAAGTTATTACAGTAGGGAACGGCCATGGCCTTCTATAAGAATCGTCCCAGCATTTGCCTGGAGCCAGAACGTTACCGCTCACACGCCACGCTCGGTCTTCCGGTCTTTAGACATCATCAACCTTACTTTACCGGTAGACTGTGTTTGTTTGAATCCTTGAGACCTAGGCGATTATGGAGTCGATTATGACGGGTGACAAAACTTGAGCGTTCCACTTTATACCGGAGACTAAAGAACAATCACGCGAACGGCGACATCCTCATTCGCCAAATGCTTGTATTTATTTATGTTATTCCAAACAAAGAATAACGCAGGTAATTTCACGCCTTGTTAAGTAATGAGCATTAAGACCCAGTATTTAATAAATCCCAATGCTGTAAAGATCATGAAGTAATAGTGTCAACAACTAACAGCATTGTAGAAAACGGGAAAAACGGTCATTTAAGAACTCCCTGTCTTTAAGCCCGATTCTCAATTAACTTTAATTATAAAAGAATTTATTTTTGTCCTACGATAAAAATCTGGTTGTAAATTTTTTAGTGACAATGGTCGTTTAATTCGTTGCGGTGCTAATATTTAGTTCTGCGCGATTAACTCTCATTTATTTATATAGTGCATAATCATTATCGTCCACCTACAAAGAGAGCAATAATTCCTCTTGTAAATTATTTCTTTCTGAAACGCGATGATCGTTCTACTGTGAAATAAATATATTGGAAACATGTGTGTCGTTTGAAAAGGGACAGATGATAGATTTCGGCGCGGCTTGAAACCCGTGTAGATTTTCGTCAGTTCTGCTGCCGCAAATCTTTCATGCTTACGTCGGCTATTAGTTACGAAACATTGGGTAGTTTCGCAGATGTTTATCTTATTTCCTGACGCAGTTAGGAAAGAATCATGGATACCTTATACTAATAAGCAATGTGCAGTTTCGGTACGCTTAAAAATAAAATACAAGTAAAGATAGATTTCTAAATTAAAAAAAAAATTATAAGAACTACTTGGATTTGAACTCGGAACCGCTCACTCAGCAACCCAGAACGCTAACCATAGGACCACTGCAAGCTCGGTGCTACTTTCCTCGAATAGGCGTATACAACGCAGCGTAGGAAGACTGTTTCATTCAGTCCATCTTGGAGAGAGACACTTCCGAAATAATTTCTTGTTTCTGTAGTTTCGTAGTACTAAAAATTCTACCTCATGGAACATGATTATCCCTTGGTTTGTGGACTGACCAGATATATGAGTGAAATATTATCCGAAGGAATTATCAAAATGAGTATAACAATCTTATCGTTATAGTTTTATGCTAATCAACCGTAGTAATATACAGCATTGAGCCTGTTTCCTGCCTCACTTTAATGCAATCCCGTTAATTAGAACTTTTGGCAAACGTTTCAAGATCTGAATTTTGGTAAAGTATTATAGAAATGTAATGGTAGGATGATGAACTGTTCAGCCAATATGAATCGTCAGTGGGAGGAGCTTAATTCCTACCTGTTGGCCAATTGTTTCCTGCATTGACTTAAGGAAATGAAAAATCTGCAGTATAGATGGCTCTGAATAAAATATCCACCAATGAAATTGCGAGGAGGCGGAGCCAGTATTGCGTTCCTGTTGCCTGGGATGACATTGATGCCAGATTGTGCAAAATAAGAGTGATAGAATTTTTCACCGGCGGCCAGAAATAATGTCAAAGACTGTACATTGTACAGCGTTCTGTCGAAAAATTTCAATACACAATCCTCGAACCAAGTGTGTTACGTCATTTTTAGGTGTGTCCAAGTTCACGACTCCAGATTCACGTTCACGAATTTTTTTGTAATGCATGGCGCATGAAGATGCTGTGAAAATGAGGCTTTGGTAACTTTGTCGATCACCGAGGCTCATCCTGCGGGAGCTCCGACAGCCGACAAACCGGTTAAAACGGGTATTAAAGGTAGGATACCACCCTTCTTCTTTTTTTTTTAATGCCTACGCCCAAATTAAGCTTAGCACCAAACATTGTATCTTTGTTCCTCATTTTGTTTGAAACCACTCTGCGAGATTACACATTGCCATGTTCCTTGCGTACTGCATCTATTGGATTGATTCTCATGTAACCGAGTACCAATGTCTTTTCCAGTTTTGTTCCAGGTCCACACAACTGTTATTTTGGAATGTGTGCCTCAAGTGGTATTTTGTAGATTATCTTGTTTAAGAAGCCACGACCTTTCATCTTCCTCGTAGCAGGCATCGTTATCGGCTGATTGACTTGGCACTGAAGCTATTGGTATGGGCGTTGGCCGTTTCAGGTAAAGGGTACCTGTTGCCCTTATTGGCGACATCTGCCCCTACTCTTTCTTGTTAGATGGACTGTCTTTACTGGCGACTCTTTACTTCACTAGTTGTCCTATAAAATTATACTTTGGGTGTTTTTATGTTATTATTGTATATCTAGGAATGATTTCGGCCTTTGGTGCCGAAGGTTACTTGTCTGGTATTGGTCAATGTTTTTTTATGATTGCAGAGGCTGAGGTTTTGGTTTTTTGATAATTTTTTTTGGCTATTCTCCTGAAACTCTCTCACAACGTGGAGGTCATCTGTGTGGAACCGAAATGATAGATGCAGTGCTTGTTTGAGCACTCGGTTTTGCAAAACTTGTAATTTTTCAATGTGAGTTACCGCAGCATATCCCCAAGTTGGGCATGCATACTCCATCACTGGCCTGATCAACGTTTGGTACACCTGGACTCCGTATCTTGCTTGTAGTTTCGAGCTTTCGTTGAGGACGAGCATTTTTTCTGTTCTTGATTTCACTTCTTCCACGTGCTGCCTCCATGTGAGATTTTCATTTAGGCTTGCCCCCAAGTAGTTGACTACTGTCTTCTGAGGTATTATTTGACCATAGAGGTACAAGATTAGGGATCTTGGAGTTCCTCGCTGGTGGAAAACGATTACTTGTGATATATCCACGATGATTTTCACTCTCCTTCGAGTGGCTCATTCTTCTAGCAGCTCTAGTGCAGCTTGGAGCCGAGTTACTATGACTAGCTGGCTCCAGGAGGTAAAATACGCGGTGTCGTCCGCGTATAGTGTTGTGAACACAGGGATTGGTATTTGGATGCCTGACGTAAAGATGCGGTAAAGCACCGGAACCAGGACAGAACCTTGTGGTACCTCTGCGAGGACGCGACGTCGGCTTGACCTGGACTTCTCACCTCTTACTCTGAATCCTCTATGTTTCAGGTAGCGTCTAATTAACTGTACGTATGGTCTCGGTATACCCGCTGTTATCATCTTCAGCAGTAGGCCCTCGTGCCAACGGTACCATCCCTCAGTATCGTTGGCAGTTCCACGCGTCCGTCACTTCTTCTGCTGCGCGTACTAGTTGATGGGTATTCGAGTGGGCGGATCGGAACCCGAATTGCTCATCGGGGATGACATGAAGCTGGTGCACTAGAGTCATCAGGCGGCTGAGCAGTATCTTCTCGAAGATCTTAGACACCGCCGGTAGCAGGGATATATGACGGTAGTTCTGCGGAAATGAGGAATCCTTTCCAAGTTTAGGAAGGGCCACGATTTCTGCTTCTTTCCAGGCAGCTTTGTATCTTCGCTGTCTGAGGATGGTGTTGAAAATCTGAGTCAGTCGCCCGATTGGAGATACAGTTGGGATATGCTTTAAAATGTCGTTGTTGATTCCGTTGCGACCTGGTGCTCTCTTTTTGAGTGTTTCCCTACCTCCATTTCATCGACCTCTTCGATTTCATGCTCTTCATCGTTTTCGGTTGCTAGGAAGCGCGGAGTTATCAGCGGACGTCGTTGATGCGTTCATCAACATACGACTCTGCGACTGGCTGGAAGTTGTTTTCGTAGACATTCGAAAGGGTGTTGGCATTGTCCTCGGCAGTAAACACAAGGCCCTGTAGTCCATGGAGCGTTTGGACCCGTTTTCTTGAACGGATGAATTTCCTGGTTTGTTCCCAGGCCATCTTGTCTTCCACTCTAAGATGTGCAATTCGATCATCCGACTGCTCTCTCCTATGCGCTTCGAGTCTGGCTTTTATACGTCGCTCGAGAGTATTAAGGAGGGTCGTAAAGCTTCGGTCTCTCGTACTTTGCCAGCTTTTTCTCACCCGGTTTTTCTCACTGGTTAGCACCAGCAGGTCTTGAGGGAGTTGGCAAGCGCTGCCCTTCTTTTTATGAGGAGCCGTGTCTTCTGCTGCCTTGAGCGTTGCTCTGGTACATTTGCTGACTGCGGCGTTGACATCTTCTGGGCCAGTCGGCAGTTGTTCTAGCATTACTGTTTGAAGCTCGTCTCTGAACTTTTCCAGTCTGTTCGTCTGTATTCTCGGCCGTTGTCATCTTCAGTTTCTCCATCCACTTCACAGTCAGCTATTACTGGGTTGTGGCGTGAAGACAGTAGGGCTACTTACTGTAGCATTGGATCCGTTTGTATATTTTCTGTAATGAAGATATCTAAGACATCTGCTAGGTGTCTTTCCACAGCTGGAAAGTGGATGAGTTTCCCTGGTCCCCACACCACTAAACCAAGTCTTTGGGCTTCCCGCTGCAAAACCCTGCCACTTCGTTTGCAGTTGTGCTGTGCCACTCGCGATGTTTCGCGTTTCATGTCGCCACCCAGCGGCTATACTGCTTATAGCTGTCATGTCAGCTGTGTCCAGCACTGTGATGAGTGGGTAGTATGCTGCTGTTATTGTAATCGGCCAGTTGCTGTTGAGACCAGGATTATCGTAGCCTCCAGGCTGACTAGATGGGGTAGCGTGGTTGCATGGTGTTTAATGGTCCTCTTGATGTAGATGGAGTCCTCGCCGCCTTCAGTCGGTCTGTCGTGGTAGTATGAAACCTAATTGGGCACGGTCACTCTTATCGCCGGATTAAGATGGGTTTTGTTTACAAGACATATGTCTGTTCCCTCCGAGCAAATAAAATCCTGGAACTCTGTTCTCTGTCTGAATAGGCGTTTGCGTTAAAGGCACATATTCGGAGCCTATGGAGGGTTCTAATGGCAATCTTCGTTTACTGATCCTTCTTTGTTTGTGGCTATTGCCGTTTTATTTATGATTGGCAGTTGTTGTAGCAACCAACACTTGTACTACCACTGCTAGGTGGGCCAGAACCTCATGCATGTCGCTCAGGATTTGGTCTGCCGTTGTTGTTTCAGGTTGTCTTGTGTCCTGATTTGCGCTGTTCTTGACTTCTGTTGTTTGTTCTTGGGAAACGGTCACTGCATCCTGCGGGTTTGTGGTGGTTTATTTCGACGTTGGTATCTTCTCTGCCGAGGTTTTCTGGTTGTGCGTACGAGGTGGCTTAGAGTTTTTGAGCAATTCTTGCCATTATTGTCTCTTTCTAGCCTTCGTGTAGATGGGGCACCCTCCTTAGGAAGCCACGTGCACTTCGCAGCAATTGGCGCACATTGGTTGCTCCACTCCTCTGACCACTCGTTGGATCTATGGCCTCCTTCTCATTTGACGCAGGTCATAGGCCGCCGACAATGTCTACTGATATGTCCATACGCCTGGCATCTAAAGTATTGCGGGAGTCCTCGTTCGATCCTTTTTTTATCGACAGAAACCTTCATATGCAGAAGATGCACTAGTTCTGCTATTGCCCTATTCTCAGCTGTGTACTTCATAGTTATCACAAATAGGGGCATAGGTCTTTTCTCCAAGTGTCTTTCCAGATCTGTAGGTGCCTCTAGTAGCGTTACTGCTTCCTTGGTGAAGTCAGCTTCAGTTAAGGCAGCTTGAACCTGTTGGACTGGTAACCATATTGGTAGGCCACATATTACCCATTTCATCATTCTCTCAGTGACCAAAGGGAAGGAGTAGTAGTGGACATTATCGTTTTGGTGGTGGTTCTATCCCTTCATGTAAACATCAATGTTTCTGACTTTGATTTGGACTCCGTCGCCTGAGGGTTTGATGTTGAAGGCCGTTTCGCAGACTGACTCCAGTGTTCGGTTCATTGCTGCTATATTGCCAGAGATTTTCCCTATGACTGGCGGTGTTCGTTTACTATCCCAACTAAAGGTTCTGAAGTCTTTGCTTCCTGTTGTACCTCCTCGAGGGCTGACTCACTTTACATGTTAACTCGCCTGTATGTAGCTGGAACAGTCATCAAACCTCGTCAGGCGGACCAGCCAGGACCATCAGACACCTCTCCAGGTAGTACTCAAAGAAGAAGAGATACAAGGAGAACTAAAAGGAAAAGGGCACAAGGTGTGAAAGGTGCACCAATTCAAAAAAAGGAATCCAGAAACATGGGAGCTAACACCCATGTCAACATTCTCAGTATCACTAAACCCTAGCAAGGAATCAGTGCAAATATACAATGAAAAATCGCTGTTGCACAGTGGAATAAGTGTAGAAAGATACAAACACCGAAATGGACCACCTCAGTGTGTCAAATGCCAAAGACTCGGACACACCAAGAATTTCTGTAACCTTCCTAGTTGATACGTCAAATGCGCAGGACTACATGACAGAAAGGAATACAAGCCTCCAGCGACGGAAAAGACGAAATGCGCCAACTGTGAAGGTAACCACTCAGCGTCGTGACGCGGATGTTGCACCTTCCAACAGGCACAACAACCACCACGACAACTCAAACCAAACAAAGACCCAGAAGACAGTGGAAGGAATGGGAAATCCCAACCTCTAAAGGAACCCACGCAACAAGGAGACCAGGAACAAACAACAACAGAGTAGCCGGAGGGACAAACCACATAAAACGTATGCAGACACAACCGCCGGCGGGCACCAAGAGAGCACCACCACGGAGGAAGGAAACAGTTGAAACGAAGCGAAGGATAGGAAAAACACAGGAGCCACTGCAAGCGATCAGAAAGGAGCCTCGAATCAGCAAACTTGTTCGACGGGAAATCTTCATGAAAAAGTGTTAAGAACACTTGAAAACATTCAAAAAGCTGAAAATGACACCAGCAAACTCTTTACGCTAGTGAAAGGTGTGATGTCACTGTTGAAATAATGGCGAGTAACGCTGAAGACCCAAAAGACTTCAAAATTGCAATATGGAATTCAAAAAGTATAGGCAATATGAAAATAGAACTTCAGGAGTTCATCCGACGGAAAGGGTTAGATATTGTTCTGCTAACTGAAACGCATTTGAAACCAAAGGACCAATTTAAACTCACAGGATTCACAATCTACCGTAACGACAGGCAGGGTCAATGGGGTGGGAGAACGGCAAAAGCCATCAACAAAAAACTACCCCACGACAACGTCCAGACCCCTCAACTAATAGACATGGAGCCCACGGTGATAAAGGTCCACTCGGTCGAAGGACATATAATACTGATATCGGCATACCTATCCCCCAGTCGGACCCTACACGAGCGAGACCTAGACGCCGTGCTGGGAACAGGCAGAAGAGTAATGATTGGCGGAGATTTTAATCCCAGCACTACGCCTGGAACTCGAGAACAAACAACAACAGAGGGGAACTTCTCTGGGAGCTAGCTGAAAGAAGAAACATCCAAGTGCTCAGTCCAAAATCACCGACAAATATCCCCCACAATAGACGACAGCATCTTGATGTCCTAGATGTGACAGTCGTGAAGGACATCACACGTCGAATCTATCACGCGTCAAAACTATCAACGACCTGTCATCTGATCACCAACCCGTTCTGTTACAAATAAGGAACTGGGTCCTACCCTACACAACAGAGAAAAATCCTAAGAAGTGGACTGGAACTAGTTCAGTTGAGTGGTCCATAACCGAATCAGACCAATATTCAACGTGACATCAAAAGAAAGAATCGATACAGCAATTAGCCACTTCAACAGGGTCCTATCGGAAGCAGACAGGAGAGCGTCCACAATAATAACACACCAACCATACACCGAAGAGCTGTCACCAGAAATCGAAAACCTTCGATATCTAAAGATCACGGCAAGGAAGTTATGGCAGCGCTTTCGCGACCCAAAGGATAAACGAAGATATTAACAGCTCACAAATGAATTAAGAGGACGCAAGGCAGAACAAAAATAAGCGAAATGGGAGGCAAGGATGTCGCAACTCACACTAAACAATAAGGACGCCTGGAAGCTCGTGCGAGCCGTTAAAGTACCAAGGGAACCAAACAGAGCAATCAACGGCCCAACAGGACCAGTCTTCCAGACGGTAGCCAAGGCAGAGGTGTTCGCAGAATACTTCGCCAGCCAGCACGAGGAAGTAGAGTATGATCTGACTGAAGCGGAATCACGCACAGCCAACGTTATCACAAACACTGCTCAAACCATTATGATGGAACAACCAGAGGATGAACCCGAACTAACTACACCAGCCGAAGTTCGGAAAATAATCAAAAATCTTGCCAAAAACAAAGCCCCAAGAGCTGACAAAATATCCAGTTAACACTTCAAGAGCCTACCAACAAAAGGGATAGTGCTCCTGACTAGAATCTGCAACGCCTGTCTTCTACAGAGATACTTCCCAGAAGCATGGAAATTCGTGAAGGTCACGGCCATCCCGAAGCTCGGGAAAACCCAGCGAGAGCCATCACATTATAGACCAATTAGTCTACTCACCTCCACTTCATAAGTGCTGGAGCGAGTAGTGCTCAAACGAATAAACAGCACCCTAGCAGCGGAAGATACCATCCGCAAGGAACAGTTCGGCTTCCAAAGTAGAGTAGGTAGCACAAGCCAACTCCTCCGATTGACTGAAGACGTCTCCCGTTGATCTAAGAAAATCGACGGCGGCTGTGTTCTTGGATATTGAGAAAGCCTACGACAAGGTTTGGCATTCCAACCTTTTCACAAAACTAAGAACATAGACGTCTGTACGACACTGTTACGTTTAGTTGAAGGTCCTTGCAAATATACTTGGGAAGGGAATTTCGTCTCCCAAAAAATCTTCAGAGGTGTCCGTTGTTGCCAGATGGGAGTGAGCTGGATCACTTAGTGTTCTGCGAAAAACACCGAAACTGTTGAATCTCCCAGCTAAACTCTTTATCCTGGGAGACTTGGGCGAACATATATACATTCCATTATTCTCTTTGTAGCCTATTTTTCCATCGTCTGAGGGAGCAGGCGTAGATGTCAGCCTTGAATTTCCTCTCATCAGTTTCCCGGAAGAGATGCATGAATGGGTATTCTTCTCCAGGGTTTGTAACATCACAGAGCCGTAAGCTAACGAACTGTCAAATTTCATCTATGTCAAAGATGTGATAATCGGTATCTATCGTAAGTACTTCATAGTACTAAACTCTTTGTAAGCAGCAGCTGTCGGTGTATGATTGTCGCTGATGGAGGTAGCGCGGCAACGAGGTTGTCGTATAAGTGTGGTGCACTGGAATTCTTCCGAGTGAAAATGGATTCCTAATTCGCGCTTCCGCGCCGGAACAGAATATTGGCTGTCGTTCACGGTTCGTTCGGACAGACCAAGTCGTAAAAACTGCATTTGGTGAGTGTATAATAAGTGGATAATGAACAGTGATTGTCGTGTGAACAGTGACCACACTAATAACTGAATTTACGCTAAGTGATTGTACTTTTCACTCGAGCGGACCTGTAATCTCGGATTAATATTATTTTCAGTTAGTGGTCGGCGTATATGTGTTCTTTAAAATCAAAACTGTGTGAATAAAACTTCTTACAGTATTAATTGACTGTGTGCCTTCAGTGTTACACTACCTCGCACAGTATTAAATGTTTAAACTATATCGAGGATTAATAAATTACTTGGAATTACGTCGACTATCCAGCTGTGGCGACCGCATAGTATAAATAAGTTTAAAACGAAGTCCGAAACCTTTCCATTAGGTTGCTAACCAAAACCAGTGTATAGTAACGATCATTTTAAATAATCAATCAACTAGTAAAAGAACCAATTGTTTTATATGGCCCAAGCCGTAACAGGACTAACTGTTAATGATAATTTACAAAGACAGACGTCCCATAAGGCTTCTGATCGCCAAAGCGCCTGAATTATTTATCGTTGTAACTGTTAATTAATTAATGGTAGTAAGACGACAAGTTTTACAGGTTGTAGTCTTCCTCCAAAGATGATACATCGGTGACGTCTGGTGAAGATTGAGGCGCAGCATGAGAGCACTGAGGTATACGTAAAGACTGCATCCTGGAACCTAACAAGCCTCAGTGGTGTCGAATGAAACACGTGTTACTATTCAGCCCTATATTCACATGCGCAGGTGAGTGCATGGTGTACAGGCTCTCTCACGGTAGATCCCTGTTCTAGGGGAGCGGGAGAGGATGCTCCTCTAACTGAGTCGATATTGGCAACCTTCTCTATGGAGTCGTCGACATACATCGTGGGCGCCCCAAATAAGGAAGGACTTCGCTTCCTCCCACAGCACCCAAGCCAGCTGCAGACACTGCAGAAATTCTTGGACGGGAAGGAGATCCCCCATACTCTCCAAGAATCAAGACAGCCTCCCAAGATGGTCATCCGCGGGCTACCAACGGAGACTGCGGAGGAAGAGATTGCCCAGCAGCTGATGAAAGACGGCAACATCGCCACCTCTGTCCACCAAATGAGGCGGCCAGGTACCGAGAAGCGTCTTCCGTTTTATGTCTTCCAGCCTGATAAGCCTCTGAGGTGGGAGGACAAGCCGCAACATATTCTCGGACACCCGGTCCGGTTCGAGAGGAAGAGGAGGCCACCGCTAACGCTCGCCCCGTGCTTCCGGTGTAAACGGTTCGGCGAGCACTTGGCCCGCGACTGAACTGAGGCCGAGTGCTGCGTAAGGTGTGGGGGAAACCACAAAGTTTCCTCCTGAACCGTTCCTCGCGATGCTCCACTCACATGCTGCAACTGTGACGGCAGCCACAGCGCCTCATTTAGTGGGTGCATAGCGAGGAAAAATCTCCGCGTGAAAAAGCAGACGCAACACCAGCAGCCGGCTGTAGCCATCAACGAGCCCCCTGAAGGGGGCCACTACATCACAGCGACGATACCAGCCAGTCGGCTGATGGCCGGCAAGCAGAGAGGACGGGGCGGCAAGAGCCCCCCCCCCCACCACACGGGGACCGGCTGCCACCACCAGTCGCCCGGCAGCACCCAACCAGGGAGTTCGGCGCACTACCGCACCTGTAGCACCTCCCGCCGAAGACTTGTCTGTCACTGAATTCCACCAACTGGCGAAAGCAGTTACAGAGGCTATCGCAAAGCTTCCTGAAATGATCGCGGCAATCCAGGAAGGGTGCCAGAAAATGAAAAACACCAACAATGAAGAATTCATAACATCAAAACACAAACTTAAGGGGAAGACCACTTTCAACCGCCGTATCTCTCACACCCCCATAACTACCGACATCTAACAACCATAGTGCACGACATAGGATAGGATTCTATTATCACACACAAACACCAATGGTCTATGCTATGTAGTTGTGGCAGAAAAGTGACATATGCGGAGACACATGTCTTTGGTTGAAATACGAAAATGCCCTGCATCGACCATTTTTAAGTATAATATGTCCCACATCCCCACAGCTATCGACATTCGGCCAACGTTGTGCATTACAGGAAACTCCATGCTACTTCCACACACAAAGACCCATGATCTGTGCTAGGTAGTGGTGGCTGAAATATACATTTAAGATTAATACAACACTGCCAGTAGGCTAAAACGTGACAACATTGTAAAAAGCAACTGTGGCAACATTGTACCAGGAAATAGGCTTAACTTAATATTTCCTTCGGCCAGGAAGAATACCTTTACATCGCGTAAAAATTCACGTAATAATTTATCACGAGCGAATTTTTTTATTGATTTTCACTACAATTATCCAACTGAAAGTTGTAAATTACAACTGGTAATTGAAAATACGGTGGGAATCCATGTTAATTGTACTAGGGCAATCCAAAAAGTAAGGTCTCTGAAGCATCTGTAGATAAAGAATCAAATTATTTTCTTTAATGTATTCACCATTTTGAAGGATGAACAAGTATCTATTTTTCTATATCATTACCATTTCGGAACACGCATTTATAGACGCTGTGACAGTTATGAATGACCGGTTGAGGTCGGAAAAGCGGTGACACTCTGGCCTATCATTCGAGAGGACATAGGTTTGAATCCTCGTTCGGCCATGCAGGTTTGGGGTTTCTAAAGTTTCCCTAAATCACTCCATATGAATATGGGAATGGTTCCTTCAAAAGAGCATGCCAAAATCCTTGCCACTACTCCTATCCCTCCTCTAATGACTTCAATGTCGAACAGGCGTAAAATCATAAACAAAAAAAAAAAAAAAAAAACGAAGAATCTGGCTATATTTACCATATTGTGGTCGCAGCTGGCTTGAACTCGATTAACAATACTTCCTGATCCTCTCTTTTTTATGGCATTACGTTTCGTTGGCGTCGAAGTCATTAGAGAAGGGAAAGGATTTGTGCAACGAATTGGAAGGAATTCGGCCATGGCCTTCTAAAATAACCATCCCAGCATTTGCATGGAATGATTTGGGGAAACCATAGAAACATCTGGATGGCCGATCAGAGATTCAAACCCACCTCCTCCCGAATGCTAAGCCAGAGCGTTACCGCTCATCCACTACGCTCGGTCATCGGGTCTTTGGACACTCTCAACTTTATTTTACCGGTAGACTGTGTTTGTTTGAATTTTTGAAGCTTAAGCGATTTTCGAGCCGATTATCACTGCTGACGAAACGTGAGCGTTCCTCTTTACACCCGAGATGTAGGAACAATCACGCGAGTGGCGACATCCTTCTTCGCCAAATGCTGGTATTTATTTTTGTTGTTACACTGAAGTAATTCCATACAAAGAATAACGCAGGAAATTTCATGCCTTATTAAGTAATAAGAATTTAACCCCTGTATTTATTGAATCTCAATGAGGTAAAGCACATAAAGTAATTGTGTACAGAAACTATTAATACTATTGAAGAAAACGGAAAAAACGGCAATTCAAGAACTTTCTGCTCTTAATCCTGATTCCCAATGAATTTTCTTTAATTACACCAGCTATAAAAGTATTTATGTTTGTCCTACGATAATAATCTGGTTGTAAATTTTTGAGTGACAATGGTCGTTTATTTTGTTCTGGTACTAATATTTAGTTATATACGATTTCCTCTCATGTATTTATATAATGCATAATCACAGTCTGCCTACAAATTAGAGAAATGATTCCAACAATAAGTTATTTGTTTGTGAAGTTCGTTCTAATGTGAAGTAATTATTTTCGTAACATGTGTGCGGTTTGAAAAGGGACGGATGATGTGATTTCGGTGCGACTAGAAACTCGAGTAGCTTTCTTACAGTGTTACCACCGCAAAAGTGTTCATATTTACTTTGGCAGTTGGATTTGAACTAAACCCAGAACGCTAAGCACTGCACCACGGCGCTCACGCTGCTTCACTACTCGTCAGTGTGCGTACAGCGGTACTAAGGAAGACAGTTTCATTCAATCTGTCTTGCATACACACTTTTCCTAAATAACCTCTTTATGATTGATTCTGTAGTTGCGTAGTACTAAAAATTCTACATCTTTTAACATAGCCATCCGCTGGTTTTTCCATAGACCACACTCTGAGTGCAATATTAGCGGAAGGAATTAGAAACACCACTATATAAATAATTATCGCTATATTTGTATGCTAATCAACAGTAGTAAAATTTAGCACTGAGGTTGTTTCTTGACTCGCTTTAATACAATCCCGTTAGTTACAACTTTTGAGATACGTTTCATGATCTGAATTTTGGTAAAGTATTATTGAAATGTAGGGGAAGGTTGATGGACAACACCACAAATATGAATTTTCAGTGGAAGGAGCTTAATTCCTCTCTATTAGACAATTGACTTAAGGAAATGAATAATCTGAAGTATAGATGACTCTGAATGAAATATTGCCAGGGATGAAATTGATGTCAGATTGTGCAAAATGAGATTGATAGAATCTAACGGCGGCGGCCAAGAATAATGTCAAAGACTGTACAGCTGTTTAGAATGCTGTTCAAGTTGAATTTTTTTCTGGTATTTTACATTCTTCTCGCATATTTACAGTACAGAACATGGCTATCACTAGAATAGTCACTGTTGCCTGAAGTCCAGTGCTTAATTAATAACGACCTTGCACACTTATTTTTGGGCATTTTCGCTGTGACATTAAACGAAACTATGCATAGCAGACGAACACTCCTGTCGTCAAAAACTTTGGAAAAGGAATGTACACTTGCTTTGAAAAGTGGAGAACCATGGGGTCAGGAAGCCATGAATCCATTCCCAGGCAAACTGGCACGTGCTGCAAGGAGTGGAATGTTGGGGCGAAGTCTTATAAAGAGAATCGCTCGACTTCTCGATAGTTGTGACAAGAGCGAACCCCACATGAACCTGTCACAGTTTGGCTCAGGTAGAAAGGGGGCGCCTAATAATTACGTGAGGTGAAATGGGGGGGGGGGGAGTGGGGTTCCGGCGTAATCTCACCAAGGGGGAGGGAGGGGGATCGACGGGAATCTCATGTGAAGTTTTGAAATTCTAGGAGTGTAGAGCTTAAAAAAAAAGTCTACAAACGACGGGGATTTTGACTTTAGGGGGGATAAAATCGACGCGTAAACGGATATTAGGAGGAGGGGGGGAGGTAAAACCACCCTCGGAAGGAAGAGACCTAAGAAAAGTCTCAAAAAACTACGAGGTTGATTAGCAGGGCGAGCAGTTCCGGTAAAATCTCACGTCATTTGGAAAAACGTTTCACGAAATGGACGAATGGGAGTATAAGAATAGCCCTGTTTACTCCAAGAATTTAAGAGACCTAGTTCGGTGCCCAGGGATGTCCAATGTACAGATAGACTAGACTTTCCAGTTTCTTCGGAAATATCGGATATTCGGTCATGAGATGAAATAATGCCGAAATATGCACATATCCTTAGAATATGCATTAAGCATTGAAATATGCATCTGCATTCGCGCATATGCCTTTTAAAAACATCCTGGCCCTGGTCATCATATATGCTTCACATTAGCCTATGATCACAGTCCAGTAGCTGGGTGCATGGCCTCGTGGAATCTGCTCTTTATTACTGGAATCGTGGCTCGTCTTGGTAGGGTCCAGCCGATATGATGACGACACCCGCGTTGGACTTTGGCTACCACAACCCCACTACCGTCAAATTACGCAGCATGTCCCAAACTGAGTGTCGCTTGTCTGTTAACACAGACCGTGGTGGGTGAGCGGTAACACTCTGCACTTGCATTCGGGAGGATGGCGGTTCTAATACCCGTTTGGCTATCCAGACTCGGGTTTTCCATGGTTTCCTCAAATCACTCTTCGCTAGTGATGGGATGTTTCCTTCAAAAGACCATGGCCGAATTTCTTCCCGTTCCTTGTCCCCAAACCCATAAAAAAAATCTTCGCTGACGTCGCTGGTCACGAAGCGGTCGCTACTGCGTTGTCCACTCCGGGAATTAAATGTCCTCGTCACTCTCTCGACACTCTGCCTGTTGGATTCATGAACAATTTCCAAAACAGAATGTGAATTGCGTCTTGCGCCAAGGGAGTGTCCATAAACCACGTGGCTCCGGTCTAGGGGGGGAGGGGTTGTCTGGATAGCTACGTTGGGCTACGTGGGGGGGGGGGAGGGGATAACGTTTCCGAGCCAGGCCACGTAGCTTTTCATTCATATTATTTGACACTCTTGAAGTGAGGTAAAGAACACATCAAAGCATGTAAATATTTATTTCCGTCATTTAATTATCTCCGTATGTAATTTTCGATAGTATGATAAGAGAAAACAGTACAAAATGTCTTCAAGAATCAATAGGGAAAAAGGCTACGTGCTACGCGGGGGGGGGGGAGGAAATTAGAATTAAAAGCCACGTCAGGCTACGTAGGGGGGTAGGGGGGAAAGGGGAGAGGTGGTTGACAAGAGGCCAAAATGGAGCTAAGTGGTTTATGGATGCTCCGCAACCAAAATTCCGCGTTCTAGGTTCGTTAATTCACGGCGTGCGCGTATAATATCGTCACTCTCTTATCGCAAGATTAATTTAATTTAATTGAGAAGGTGCATGTGCCCGATGGAAAATCACTTATTCGTCTTTTTTCGCATTTAAAGGCCCGGTCAAACAGAACGCGGGCAGTCCGCGCGGACTCTGTGGTACATAGTACAGTAGAACCTCGATAACTCAAACCTCGGTAACTTAAAAACCTCTATAACTTCAAAAAATAATATGTTCCCTTCCCATCAGAGCCCAAAACCTCTATAACTTAAAATACGCAACCTCCATAACTTAAATGAGTAATCTCTTTATTGGCCCTCAGTAACTTAAAGAAATGTTTCCACAACCTCTATAACATAAAATTGTTTGTAAATGAGTCATTATGAAAGAGCGTGCAAAACAAAAGGTTTCGATATCTATTGCTTGCACGTGTTCACTAGTTAAATTGTTAACGTAAACAATGTACAGTACATATGTCACATATTGTTTGCTTCTTCGAAATTCTTTAAAGCTTTGCGGCGGTTAGCCTTAAGACAACGGCTTACTTGGATCATAAGTTTTTGATCATTGTCCTGGAAACATCGCTTTATCTACTGTGTGATAAAACTGGCTTAAAATGAGTTCAAAAAGAAAACTAACAACACTCACATATGCTGATAAATTAAAAGCTATAGAAGCAGTGAAAAATGGATTGAAAAGGAAAGAAGTTGCGGCTCAGTTTGGGATACATGAGAGTACATTATCAATCATTATTAAAAAAGAAGCTGAAATCTTGAAGAAACAAGAATCAGGAGAAAGTCTTCAATGTAAAAGACGAAAAATTGCCGAATTCCCTAGTTTAGAACAATGTTTGTTTACGTGGTTCAAACAGTGTCGAAACAAAAACATCAGTGTTAGTGGACCCATACTGAAAGAAAAAGCTGAAGAGTTCGCTAATTCGCTGAAAATCAAAAATTTTAAAGCCAGCATTGGCTGATTAGAGAATTTTAAGAAACGACATGATTTAGCCTTTAAAAAAATGTGCGGCGAAAGTGCGAGCGTAAGCAAATCAGTCTGCCAAGAATGGAAATCTGAATTACATAATTTAGTGAATGATTATGCTCCCAATGATGTTTTTAACGCTGACGAAACAGGTCTATTTTTCACATGTCTTCCCGACAAAACATTAACATTCAAAAATGAAAAATGTCATGGAGGAAAGCACAGCAAAGAACGACTTACGATTCTGCTTTGTGCAAATTCTACGGGCACAGAAAAACTGAAACCTTTAATTATAGGCAAGTCAACAAAACCACGGTGCTTTGCAGACCTAAAATCACTACCCATGGATTATGAAGCCAATAAAAAAGCATGGATGACAGCCGAACTTTTTAAAAATGGCTGATTAACATAGATAAGCAAATGGTAACTTCATATAGAAAAATTATTCTGTTTATCGACAACTGCACAGCACCCGGGGACATACCACCATTAAAGGCAAAGTACAATTTCTTCCACCAAACACAACATCACAACTTCAACCTTTGTATCAGGGTATAATTAAAAATTCTAAAACATTATACAGAAAAGAAGTTGTTAGAAAAATGATAGCTGGTATGGAGCAAAATACGATTTCTTCTATCAATGTTCTTCAAGCAATGAGGATGGTGGACAAAGCTTGGCGAAACGTAACACCCCTTGCAGTAAAAAACTTCTTTAGAACCTGTGGTTTTTCTTCAGAACCTCAAGAAATCATTGAAGAGGAAGATAATAATGTGCCTGAAGAATGGAATAAGCACATGTCTGGGTCAAACATTACTTTTGAAGACTTCGTTACTTGCGATGATTAAGAAGTCACAGCAGGGTCGTTAACAGAGGAAGAAATATTGGAGTCAGTAAACAACTGCATTGAAAGTGATAAAGACGATGATTTTAATGACGAGCCACAAACTTCATCTACGAGCGTATCAATCAACGAAGCAAAAAGAGCTTTAACAACTGTACGATCATTATAGAGCAGTGTAGCAACATAAAAGATAATGTATTCTCCTCTCTATTTGTCATTGAAAAGCAAATAGATTTAGATACTGTGAATTGTTTAAAACAAAAGAAAAATCACAGACTTTTTTAAGTAGACTAAACCTTTAATTGTTGTTTTATTTTTATGTAACGTGTGCAATGTGAATAAATAAATTTGATTACTTAAATTTCTGTATTTTATTGAGCCAATCCTTCTGACGCATTCGAGTAAAAATAGGAACAAGGGTACATACATACATATGTACATACCTACCTCTATATTAACCTATTCCTAACATAGACCCTCGATAACTTAAAATATTTTATATTTCCCTTGGACTTTAACTTATCGAGGTTCTACTGTATTGCATCAGCCTAGTCAAACAGAGCGCGGCCTACCGCGCGGCAAAGCCCAGTCCGCGGCGGGCGGCGGGCAGGTTGTGAATTCCACAGAGTCCGCGGCGGGCAATGGTGGACGAGTCAGAAAGGCTCATTCAATGCGTTCGAGAATGTTCATTTTTATAAGAATCTCGGCATTCCCGAGTACAAAAACAAGCCAGGAAAGCAAAAACGTGGAATGAAATATCTGAAAAGCTCAACCAGACAAGAAAGTATACATTTATTTTATACGGCATCTTTTATTTTCAATAACCCATAGATGCAATAATATATTAGTATAATTATGATACAATTAAAATGAATTTTCGTTGTTGAAGTAATTTATAAAATGGTTCCGTACTGCATAGGCAGCATCAGTTGATCTTTCTCTCAATTGACTTGCGGTTGAGAAAGCATTGGCATGTTGATTTGTTATTATTGTGTCACCTTGTAGTTCAATTTCAGTGAACTGTTTCGTGTAACTTCTTACGAAATTGTGAAGGTAACATGTAGCTTTGACAGCTTCGACTGCGCTATCTATATCCAACTCTTTAGGCCAACAAAAAAAAAAAAAAAAAAAAAAAAAAAAAAAAAAAAAAAAAAAAAAAAAAAAAAAAAAAATATACGCCAGGTCTGAGCTAAACTTCCAAAGGTATTTTCTACTACACGTCGTACCCTACAAAGATGTTTAATATTTTCCCCCTTCATCATTTACAACTGTAGTTTTTGCAAAAGGGTGCATTAAATAAGTTTGTAGTTTGAATCTTCCATCGCCTAAAAATACGTGAGGAATGGCCGTGTCTGTATCAGGTAATGGTTTAGGTGGCAGGATACTTTCGTGAAGTATAAACTGACTTTATCGCCGTGAACTTTTTAAAGCGAGCAGAAGAAGCAATTCTTCTTCGTCGGATGAACTGCTGGACACGTCAATAAGGAGAGGGCAGACTCAAATAAAAAAAATAAAAAAAATGAACTACCCCTTCCTTCGTCCACGATTGCTTCAACACTGGTCCGCCTTTCAGCTGCCCGCGCTCTGTTCGTCCACTACAACTTCGGCGGACTGCCGTTAGACCGCCGCGTTCTGACCGCGCGGGCAGTCCGCGCTCTGTTTGACTGGGCCTGTAGGGTATGTTATTATCTTTAATTCTTTGAGAGTAGTTTCCCCATACACGTACTTTTCCCTATTGTGAATTTTAATTTCAAATTCCATTGCTTCAGATAAATTGATCAGTATTTCTTCGCAGTGCCTGACTCCTTTACCTTACAAGAGGCGCTCCCTCACTCCTGAAATCAGTTTCTAGCTTGTGACCACCTTGTATCTGAGGCTGCCATCGACACGAAAAGAAGAAGTACTCCACCACAAAATGACTGACGAAAATTTTCTAACCCATGTGTCCTGCCTAGTTGAATTTACTATTAAATATGTGATGCCAAAATATTTACACTTCATGTATTGAAAACAATTCCTAAATCATTTTGATGCCCAGGACTTCGTTCGTGATTGTAAAGAATTTTGATTGACAGCTACCGACATGTCACAACATACTGCACGATAGGAGACTCGAGGCTAAAACCACAAACATCAATGACCTGCGCAGGGTATTTATGGCTGCAAAGTGAAATATAGGGACACAAATGTCTTTGGTCGAAATATAAATTGCCCACCGTAAACCAATTTCAACCACCATATCTCCCACACCACGATAGCTTCCGACATGACACAACCATGGTGCACGGTGGGAGACTGTGATGGGTAGTTTTGGCTGTAGAGAGAAATATAGAGACACACATGTCTACTTTTTATCGGGTTCACCACTTTCAACCACCATATTTACCACAACCCCACAGCTACCGACATGCAATCGCCATAGTACACCATGGAAGACTCCAGGCTACTACCACACATAAACGCTTTGTAGTTCTGACTGCAATGTGAACTATTGGGACACAAACGTCTTTGGCATAAGTATGAAACTGCCGCACGTCGACCACTTTTCAACCACCATATCAACCACACTCCCATAGCTATCGACATCTAATCACAATAGTACACGACAGGAGACACAATACCACTACCGCACACAAACACCAATGGTCTATGGTATGTAGTTGTGGCAGCAAAGTGACCTATACGGAGACACATGTCTCTGATCGAAATACGAAAATATCCTTGATCGGCCACCATACCTCCCACACCTCCATAGCTACATCTAACCACCATAGTGCACGATGGGAGATTCGATGCTATTACCCAGTGGCGGCTCTAGACGTAGTGCCACTGTGACATGTCACTACCTCCAATCAAGAATAAATAAATTAAAAAATAAATGCAGTGAAAGAAAAATAAATATTTATAAATGCCGCATTGTCTACTCTACAGCTAGGGAAAGTAATGAACTCCATCTGTTGGCCACATCAGTGAACTGTTTCGCTGTTTTGGAGACAAATCTTGGTTGGCATAGATCGCGCATGTGCTCTAGCGTTTTAGTGGAAATATTCAAGGTCGGGGGTTCGCTTTGTTAATGGGGAATGGTGACAACTTCGTTCTGTCACACGCTGCAGCTCGATAAAGTTAGTAATACTGCCGACAGAGTGCAGTAGCTGCCATTTTTGTAGCATTCAACTAAATATCCCCTGGAATAGTGCTTCAGCCTGTTCGCTGATTACTGGTGGTCCGCGAACATATTTCAGGAGTTTAACAGGCATAATATCATAAATTCTGGTACCGTATTCGTACTGTATAAGGCTGTATGCCCAACATTTAAAAGCCTTGAATATTTCAATGACCCGGCAAAAATGTGGCATTTCCAGGATGAGATAGAACAGCACTGTTTCTACAACAGTCTGTTCACTTCCATGTGGCGTCTAGAGATTAATTCAATGACGGTTTACTAAGGGTTTTAAATGGGCATGAGGTACCGCGGTAGTTGATAAGATTGGTAACGCGAGTGGTGAAGTA
>JARYHS010005982.1:0-24261 GCA_031002005.1 Vandiemenella viatica
TTAACAGCGAAAACAATTGTATGTATCGTGCCAACAAGAAAGACTGTACAGATATTGCCAAGCCATACATAACAAAAACTGAAATAATTCATTGGGAAATTATCTGTTGAAATATCAAATGTAAAACTGTTGTGTTAAATTAAGGGCCTATTTTAGTTTCTAGATACTAGGCTGTAAAAAATGTGTGCCAAATAAAAATAAAAAAAAAAAAAAAAAAAAAAAAAAAAAAAAATAAATATTCTTTCGGCTACAGTAGTCGAAACAGCTACAGCAGAAATAGTAACTGCAACGCCATCGGCTAGTGGCGGATGGCAAACAGTGCAGAAAGTTCGGGGTCCGAAATTCAAACAAACGGACCCCACCTTGTTCTTAAAGTCCCCTTCTACTTCTCCTCCCAGATCCCCAACTGGCAGGGAGAAGAAGGGGAACGGGCCTCGGCGGAAGAAAAATCCGCACGACTCCGAGGCCTCAGAACAACAGTCGTCTTCCGACCCAGAAGACGACATAATGCTGGTGGACGAAGATAGTTCCGTTCCTCAGCAGTCACATGCGCAGGACCCACCCGACCCGGGGCGGGTGGTTTTAAATAGGTAGGATGGCTCCCATACTTCAGTGGAACGTTAACGGCTTTCAGGCTCACAAAGAGGAAGTCCAACTCTTAGCACGGTCTAATCCATTGTGTCTCTGTATTCAAGAGACACATTTTAGACCACAACACCAACCTGTGCTAAGAGGGTACGACATTTATAGAAAGGACGATACCGAGGGTGATCGAGCTAAGGGAGGAGTGGCTGTGTTGGTTCGAAACACAGTCCACTCTGAACCCATTGCTCTCACCTCCACATTACAAGCAGTAGCGGTGAAAATACACGGTCCAATCCAACTGACCGTATGCTCTCTCTATCTGCCACCCAGTTTGTCCGTCGACTACGACGACCTGGTTGGCATTGTACGACAACTCACTCGGCCCTTTCTCCTATTGGGAGATTTCAACGCCCACAGTGCGTTGTGGGGTTCCACTACCGATTGCCCCCGGGGCCGAGTGGTAGGTAGATTGATAGAGCAGGAGGAAATTTGTATCCTGAATACAGGGCAAATGACTCATTTCACCACTGCTACCGGTACGTCTTCTGCCATTGACCTTTCGTTATGCTCCCCCTCCATCGCGGACTCCGTACATTGGGAGGTGGATCACGACCTACATGGAAGTGACCACTTCCCTGTTTGGATGCACGTTGAGTATGAGCGGGGAGGAGGTAATAACCGGCGTAAATGGAACGTCAGTGGTGCAGATTGGCAGCTCTTCTGCCGTTCTGTAATACTGCAACCCTGTGGTAGTATACAGGAGAAGGTGAATCACTTCACAGAAGTGATTCACCGTGCAGCTGACGTCTCCATGCCGAAAAGCTCCGGAACGCTGCGAAGGACGCCCGTCCCCTGGTGGAGCGACGAATGTCGATCCGCCATCCAGGGTCGCCGACGGGCGCTGCGTCGTTTTAGGTTGTGCCCATCATCTGACAACCTAGCAGCGTTCCGTATAGCTAGAGCTAAGGCGCGTCGTGTTATTAAGGAGAGCAAGAGAAGGTCATGGCAGATCTTTGTGAGCACCATAAATCGTTCCACACCTTCGTCGAAAGTATGGGAGTCTATCCGCCGTATATCCGGAAGGTACTCCCGCCCACCAGTATCTGGGTTGCTGGATCAAGGACGTATAATTACCGACGAACGAAGCATAGCGCAGCTGATGGCGGAGAATTTCGCCGCCATCACGTCGTCTGCTAACTTTGACCCTCGGTTTCAGCGACGAAGAGTCGCTGCCGAGAGGCGGCCGCTGTGCTTCGATTCGTCGAATACAGAGGCCTACAACTGCCCATTTACATTTTGGGAACTGGAGGCAGCGCTAAACAGCGCCAACGACACTGCTCCAGGGCCTGATTCGATCCAGTACCAGATGCTGAGGCACCTTAGTAAAGATGCTAAAGAGTACCTTCTGGATATTTTTAACGATATATGGACTGGTGGACACTTCCCCGACTCGTGGAAAGAAGCAACATTAATCCCCATTTTAGAACCTGGGAAAGACAAATCGTTGCCAGGTAGTTATCGTAGTATCGCCTTGACTAGCTGCGTTGGGAAGACACTGGAGAGGATGGCTAACCGCCGCCTCATCTGGTGTCTTGAATCCCGTAATCTGCTAAGCCGCTTCCAGTGTGGATTCAGGAAGTCGCGTTCCACCTTGGACAACCTGATCCTCCTGGAGGCGGCAATCCAGGATGCGTTCATCCGCAGCCAACACCTTGTCGGTGTCTTTTTTGACATCGAAAAGGCATACGATACTACCTGGCGACATGTCATTTTAAAACAGTTATACGATTGGGGTTTCAGAGGAAATCTTCCACGTTTTTTAAAATCATTTTTAACGGGACGTTGCTTCCGGTACCGAGTCGGTAGAGAAGGTGTCTGATCTTTTTATTCAGGAAAATGGTGTTCCTCAAGGATCAGTTTTAAGCGTAACTCTCTTCGCCATTGCAATAAATAGCATTGGAGCCATTATAAGGAGTCCCATACGGTACTCCTTATATGTGGACGATTTTTTAATTTTTATTGCGTCGTCCAGCCTGAGAAGTGCAGAGCGGTAGCTGCAACTCGCGCTGAACAGGCTGGACGAATGGTCAGTGCACACCGGTTTTCGGCTCTCTGCCGAGAAAACCCGGTGTGTACTTTTTACTCGTAGCAGAAGTCTTTTAGCTGAGCCTCACCTTACCTTGAGGAACACCATTTTAAGTTTTATTGACTCTGTTCGGTTTCTGGGTCTCATCTTCGACAGTAGGCTAACTTGGCTTCCACATCTTAAAGATGTGAAAGCCAGAGCCTTAAAAGCTTTAAATGTCTTAAAATGTTTATGTGGCAGGTCATGGGGCGCTGATCGCTCCTGCCTGCTTCAATTTTATAGAGCCTTTGTACGGTCGCGTTTGGAGTACGGTTCCATAGTATACGGTTCGGCACGGGACAGTTATCTACGGATACTGGATAGTGTCCACCATACAGGAATTCGGCTCGCCACGGGTGCTTACCGCACCAGCCCGATTCCCAGCATCTGTGCTGAGTCTGGCGAGCCGCCGCTTTTTATCCGTCGGCATCTCCTCATGGTGCGACACTATACACATATTGCCTCAACACCTGGCAGTCCCGTGCACGACGTAGTAATGAACCCAAATTACGATCGGCTTTATGCCAATCGGCATAGAGCGACCAGACCGTTCAGCTACCGTACAAAGGCTGTTTTAGACGAATATGGTTTCGAAACACCCTCCTTTTATCACCAGGGCTGGAGTAAATCTCCTCCCTGGCTTTTAAAGAGACCCAGAACAACTTTAGACCTGTCTCGGTATAATAAACTGCATACCGCCGACAGTGTTTTTATTCATATATTTAGAGACATTTTAAATCAGTATCACATGTTTACCCCGGTATATACGGATGGGTCTAAGCAGGCTAACGGAGTTGGTTGCTCCGTAGTGTTCCCTCGAGCGACTTACACATTCAAACTAGACGGCAGGTGCAGTGTTTACACCGCCGAATGTTATGCCGTGTTGAAGTCGCTCCAGCATATGAAAGTAATGCGCGATAAGTTTTTCATCATATGCTGTGATTCCCTCAGCTGTATTCAGGCCATAGGAAACATGTATCCAGCAGATCGTCTAGTCCAGGACATCCAGGACGCCCTCCTTTCCCTCCAATCTCATGGAAAGGAGGTATTATTCTGCTGGGTACCGGGCCATGTGGGAATCAGGGGGAACGAGGTAGCTGATGTAGCTGCCAAGTTAGCCTGCGACAAGGTCAGAACCGACTTTGAACCAGTCCCAAAGTCAGACCTTGCCTCGGCGGCGAAGAGAATTGTTTTTGATGATTGGCAGAGGCAGTGGCTGGAAGTTGAGCATAACAAGCTCCGGCTGGTCAAACCGACCGTTCAGCCGTGGAGCAGCTCCTTCCAGCGGGCGAGGAGGGATGAGGTTCTCCTTACTCGCCTCCGTATAGGGCACTGTCCTCTGACTCATGGTTTCCTTCTCCGCCGAGAGGACCCTCCGGAATGTGATGCTTGTGGCGTACCTCTGATGGTGCGCCACATTTTAACTGACTGTGTAAAGTTTTTAAACATAAGGGCAGACGTTGGCCTAGCTAACGATCTGCCCGTAATTTTAAATAATGACAATGTGGTGAAGGTTTTAAAATTTTGTAATATGGCCGGTCTTATCCCAAAAATTTTGGGTAGATCGGCCTAGTTTTAAGAATGGTTTGGTGGTCCGTCTACAACCACCAATCCGTGTACTGACTTATTCAGTTTTTAATTATTGTTTTTTGTTTTTTAAGATTATTTTACTACTGGATGGCCCCTTTACAGCCATTCAGAATGTATTCTTAGTGTTTGTGTAAGCTGGTTGGCCCTTTACAGCCAACCAGCCAGTGTTATTAGATAGTCTACCTTTTTTTCAGTAATTGTTTCAATGTTTTACTTAAACCTGCTGTCTACATGGCCGACTTTTTTACAGTCGGCCATGTGGGCGGTATTTTAGTCAGAGTTTTCGTATTTTATTATGCTGTCTGTGTGGCCGACCCCTCTACAGTCGGCCATGCAGACGGTAGTTAATTTTATCCCACATTGTCATTCTGTGTTTGAGTTAGGGCGCTAATGACCAAGTCGTCGACGCGCCCTAAAGCACCAAAAACAACAACAACAACAACAACAAACATTGGCAATGTTGCATTATAGGTCCATCTAATCTCAGGGCGGCGGTGACAAATCTCAGGGCGGCGGTGAAACGTGTTTAACAATACCACCAAGAGATAGCGCCACGTGCATACACGTACAGTCCACAGAAAAGAAAAATAGATCTTTCATAATTGTCTTAATAACTCCATAGCGAGGATTCCCGCACAACGTAATTGTATTACTCCATGCACACACGCAAAATAAACGGTATTCCATTTTTAATCTACATGTGCTGTCTGTCAGCTTTAAAAATAACTCCATACCAACAATTCCAGACTTGCAATAAACCTAATATCACACACGTAACTATGAGAACCATACAGCACCGATAAACCGAGTAATTTGGGCGTATTTTAGTGTAAAACATTAATGGACCTATGGTGCAACCGACCCGTGTTGGCGAGTACAGAGCACATTTTTAGTAACATTGTATTAAATTTCTTTGAAAGTTGCTTCCCCTTGAAAAAGTGTCGTGCTTCTCAAAAAGAACAAAAGCCTTGGATAACTATTGGCATTAGAACATCATGCGTTAATAAAAGGAAGTTGTATATTGCCTCTAGGAACAGTGAGAATGCTAATGTTAAAACACATTACAAACAGTACTGCAAAATACTGAAAAAGGTTATTAAAGAATCTAAAAGTATGTACTACTAACATAAAATTCATGATTCTGAAAATAAAATTAAAACAATATGGGACATTGTAAAAAAGGAAACAGGAAAGAGTAATCAAACAAGTAATGATATTTTTGTCAAAGAAAATTCAGTAGAATCTAATTTCTCAATTGCTGATAATTTTAATAAACATTTTTTATCTGTTGCTGATAAGTTGACTGCTAATAGCTCAGTGACACACAGTATGGATTTTGTCAAAAAAGGCTTCCAAGAAAAATTTAACTCTATGTCTGTAAAATTAGCTACTCCAGAAGAAATAAGAAAAATTATCAAATCCCTTAAGAGCAAATACTCAAGTGGTTATGATGGGATTTCCAGCAGATTAATTAAATTGTGCTCCACAGAATTAAGTAATATACTAAGTTATCTATTTAATATATCTTTACTTGAGGGTACTTTTCCAGAAAGGCTTAAGTATGCTGTAGTTAAACCACTCTATAAAAAGGGAGATAAGGCAGCCGTATCGAATTACCGACCAATTTCATTACTAACAGCCTTCTCCAAAGTTTTTGAGAAAGCAATGTACAATAGAGTTTATGAACATCTAAAAAATAATAATATTCTAACTAAATCACAATTTGGTTTTAAAAAGGGTCATTCAACAGAACAAGCTATATTTGCATTCACTGACAATATTTTAGATGGAATAAATGATAAATTAATTCCTGTGGGAATTTTTTGTGACTTATCTAAAGCATTTGACTGTGTAGATCATAAAATTCTGATACAGAAACTTAAGTATTATGGTATAGATGGCATTGTTAGTAAATGGCTTAGTTCTTACCTTCTAAATAGAAAACAGAAAGTGTCAATGGAGAATTTTAAGGCTGCCTTAAGAGGTCCACTGTTTTTTGAGTGGAAATTAATCAGATGTGGAGTACCTCAGGGTTCTATATTGGGGCCACTATTGTTTTTATTATATATAAATGATCTACCCTGTGTTTCATCTAAAAACTCAAAATTTGTCCAATTTGCAGATGACTCAAACATAGGAATTAAAAACAGTCCAGATTTATCTACAGAATATATTTCAAATTATGTCTTTGAACTGATTAATAAATGGTTTACAGCTAATGGCTTGTCTTTAAACTTTGATATAACTCAGTATATGCAATTCAGTACATCACACAGATTAACACCTGACATAGACATAAAATTTGCAGACCAGTCCATTCAAGAGGTAGATAGTGTGAAATTTCTAGGTTTCTATATTGATCATAATTTAAATTGGAAAGTACATGTTTCTGACTTACTAAAGAGATTGGGAGCAGCCACATTTGCAATTCGTACAATTTCAGCTTTAGGTGATCTCCGTATGAGGTAGCTAGTTTATTTTGCTTATTTTCACTCCTTATTGTCATATGGAATAATATTCTGGGGCAATTCTACCCATAGAGAGAAAGTGTTCAGAGCCCAGAAGCGTGTAATAAGAATTATGTATGCGGTTAGCAATAGAATTTCATGTAGAGAGCTGTTCAAGAAGTTAGGGATTTTAACATTAGCATCTGAGTATATATACACATTAATGTCCTTTGTACTCACAAATTATACTTTGTTTGAAACAAATAGTAAAATACACAATTATGGCACTAGAAGTAAAAATGATCTTCACAAGTCTTACAAGTCATTGTCATTTGTTCAAAAAGGGGTCCGATATTCAGAGATACATATCTTCAATATGCTCCCAACACATATTAAATTTCTAGTAGATGATAAGAATAAATTCAGGAAAAAATTGAAAGAATTTTTAATTGACAACTCCTTCTACTCTGTCGAAGAATTTATTTCTAAGGTATCTAAAAAATAACTGCCAGTATCTTGTGTAAATATAGTTCACTTAATTAATTTACCATGTATGCTATGACTGTACATCTCCTGGTGTATGTATTTAGTTTGTAATGTAATTGTTTACAGTACCATATATGTTATGTACATCTTGTGGTGTATGTATTATTTTGTTATGGAATTTTTTTATGTACCATATATGCTATGACTGTACATCTTCTGGTGTATGTATTATTTTGTAATGGAAGTGTTTAATGTACCATGTATACTGTGACTGTACATCTAGTGGTGAACTTATTATTTTGTTATGCAACTGTTTATCTGTAAATTGACAACTTTCCACATCCCACAGAGCCAGTCTCTTATATTGGGATCAATGGAAAATGAATGTATTGTATTGTATTGTACGAAAATCTTAGGTGTGAAAGATGTAATTCTCACGAGTGTTTTATAATTGTATTACTCCATGCACACACGCAAAATAAACGGTATTCATTTTTAATCGACATTTGCTGTCTGTCAGCTTTAAAAATAACTCCATACCGACAATTCCAGACTTGCAATAAACCTAAATCACACACGTAACTATGAGAACCATACAGCACCGATAAACCGAGTAATTTGGGCGTATTTTAGCGTAAAACATTAATGGACCTATAGTGCAACCGACCCGTATTGGCGAGTACAGAGCACGAAAATCTTAGGTAACCGGTCTGTTAATCTTAAGGTGAAAGATGTAATACTCAGGAGTAATACTCAGGTGCAGTATGTCAAGTCAAGTATTTGGGAATGGATTTAATTTTTTTTTTTAGGGTTTTGCCCTGTTTTCATTTGGTTTAGATACTTAAGAGCAGTGAAGTTTTAGGTGGTAGCCAGCGACAACATTTTAGGTAGGAATTTGTTGTTTGTTTCCCCTGGTATGCAGACTCATTAGTTCCTGGAACCTTTCTCCCTAGTGGACAGCGGGATATACAAGTATGTCGTTAGGAGGGTGGGGGGATGGTGAGTGGACTGGCTTGCTTGCTTACGGGGATACATTGTACCAGCAGCTGGCGGTCTATTTGTCGTTTTCGGTTGTTCTGTGTTAGTTTCTTGATCATGGCAGTACGTGGGAGGCCTCAGAAAAGTTATTTTATCGTAGAAGATCACGAAATTATGGACCATCATCTGTTACTACAGGAGAGGTGGACTATTCCGACTCTCACCCTTGCTCTTCACTGGGGAGGGTTTAAAGAAATTAAGTTGGTTTGCTAAGCGTAAACTCATACGCAATACATTCATTTGCCCTACTTGCTTAATATTCAGCAGTTTGTGCAAACGTAGCCAGTGCATTGACGGCTACATGTGGAAGTGTAAGGAATGTAAAGCAAGTAAAAGTGTTCGCTATGGTTCTTTTTTTTTCAAGAAGTAAACTGGATCTGTTCCAGATTATCATTTTTATATACTGCTGGACACGGAATCAGTTGCAGGAAGATTCGGCGTGGGAAGCTGCGATAAGTCCAGATTCTACGCATACGAAGGTAGACTGGAGTAATTATTGCCGGGAAATATGTTCGCAGTGGGTTGCAACACATCCTGTAGAAATAGGTGGCTTCGATGAAAACGGTGAGCCCTTAATAGTGGAAGTAGACGAAACACATTTTTTCCATAGGAAGTACCACCGTGGCGAAATGAGGGACAAGCAATGTGTGTTCGGAGGTATTCAGCGAGGAACAAAGAAGTGTTTTGTCGTCGAAGTGGCTGACAAAACGGAAGAAACTTTGTTAGCTCATATTCGGCAACATGTCCTTCCGGGAACAATAGTTATGACGGATGGATATCCGTCATACCGCAATTTAGAAAGGGCTTATGGGGGCATATATGGACATGAGGTCATCATCCACAAAGAAAACTTCGTAGATCCACGACGATCCGCAAATACATACTCAAAGTATTGAAAGTCTGTGGTCGCGAATAAAGAGGAAAGTGAGGTTTCAATATGGCACATCTGATGAACTCTTCCCTTCCTATTTGGACGAATTCCTGTGGAGAAATAATTTTCACAAGAACGAAGCGTTTCCTCAGTTTATTGCAACCATACGCGAGCAATATCAATTGACTAAGCACTGCACCACCTACCTCTCCTGTAGTTACACCATCACTCTCCTCATCGTAAATTAAATCGGTTCCTTTTGGAACCAAAGGCTCTTCTGGGGCCAGGCTCTTTTCAGAGCCAAAAATTAATCACAAAAGCAATATAAAGTCAGATCTGCAATCAGTAGCGTAAATAGTTTAAGAAGTGCCCATGTGATAAAAAATAAAAATAAACAATATTTCCCTTCCTATTTGGACGAATCCAAAATGTCCATATTTTCAAGGCCTGGCATTCCCCCCCTCCCCCTCATCATTTTACATTCTTGACCATTTTCTGCATCCTTAGGAAACCTTTCCTAACTGTCACAAGTATTATTTCCTTTTAAATATTTTCCTTTTTTCCGTTCTTTTGCGAAGGCATGAATTCATTTCATTACTTCTACCCATTGTTGCGGCTGGCGTATCTTTTAACACTTACCGCCGCGCCTATTTATTAATGTCGGCTACTTATTATATTATGTTGCAGCAAGTGCTTTTAAAGTTGAAGACATTACATTAGAACTTAGTTGAACATTTTTTTTTTTTTTTTTTTTTTTTTTTTTTTGTGATAGTAAGACGTGCAGTAAACAGTGCGATTTTTTGCCTGTGTTAAGTTTCTTTCATTTAATAATAGCTGGAGATGAAAATAATGTCACCACCGAAACGAAAGTGTGTATTTAATTCTAAACTTGAGAAAGAATATCCATTTATTAAGAAAACCATCACTGATTCGGATGTTCGATGCAATACATGTTCTTCTTCATTTAGCATATGTCGCGGGGGACGGTCTGATATTACGCATCATTTAGCTAGTGAAAAACATAGAAATTCAGTGCGTGCGAGTGCATCCAGTTCCACTCTTACTTCATTTTTTTAAAACTGAATCTTTTGGTGAAAGAGAAATGAGATTAGCGGCAACTGAAGGAGCTCTTGTTTATCCCACAGTACGGCATAATAAGTCTCATTAGATTGCACTTCCACTTTTACAGTGTGTTTTTAAACCTAAATTCTCATGCGGTCGTACGAAAGCGGAGGCAACTTTACTAAAAGTAGTAAGTCAATTTGCAATTTCTCAATTACACTATGACTTACAACAAGCTAATTTTGTTTCAGTAATGACGGATGCCTTCAAATCATAAGGATATTAAAATATTTCCTATACTGGTGAGAGTATTTTCTTCCTGCTAAGGGAATTAGTGTTAAATCGTTAGAACTTCCCCGCAGGGGCCTGGTACGCAAGTGCCAGGTACGGGTTTGGCGAACCCGCGGTGCCCGAGCTGGAAACTTGTGAGCGCCGCAAGTTTCCCACACCGTAAACTCCTACCATGCTTCAACGACCACCGTAGGGCGTGGCGGTGGAACGTTGTGTGCCTAGGAGAACGGGGATCTTGGCTTCATCGCCCGGATCGCGAGGACGGTAAAAACCTCTATAAAAAAACCCCTCAACCTCAAGGTCAGCCACGTGCCGAGGAGGTGCATGTGTGAGAGGTAGATCACACGCTAACGTGCAACCTCAGGGGCACCTGCGCACCCCTGTTGTATCAGCATTTCTTTTTATCATGTTTTTGCTCGTGGGACCAAAATTCAATCTCACAAACAAAAACAAAACCCCTGCGGTCCGGGTGTGCCGCAGGTTAAAAAAAATACACCCAGTTCAAACAAGCGGGTGAGGGTTGAAAGCCCCCCTGATACAGAAAACAGTAACAGGAAGGGTCATCTTATTGATGATGCCTTTATAATAATGGCAAGAAAGGAGGGATCCTTTGAGAAGGTCTCTCCTTTTTATATACAAAAAGGACTCGAAGGGATAGTCGGAACGTTAAAAAGTGTTAAAAAGCTGAGGAACGGGACCCTGCTTTTAGAAACATCTACCTATAAGCAGGCTGTCTCACTCCTTAAGTGTGAGAAGCTCGGGGAGTTCGCAGTAAAGTGCGAACTCCATAAAACTCTGAACTAGCAGCAAAGGCGTGATCACCTGCCGCGATTTGATGGATTTAGAGTCCGAGGAACTCCTTAAGGAGTGGAGATCAGAGAATGTGGTCGAGGTTCGACAGATCATGCGAAGGGTTAACGGCAGTCTGGAGAAGACTGCCACCTTCGTCCTGACATTCGACACTCCAACGTTGCCAAAAGACATTAAGGCGGGGTATTTACATCTAAACGTTCGCCCGTATGTACCGGACCCCATGCGCTGCTTCAAGTGCCAGAGGTTCGGTCATACGACGGCGAACTGCAAAGGCAACCCCACCTGTGGGAAATGCGGTAAAGCGGCGCATGAGCCGGGTGCCGCTTGCACCCTCCCACAGGTGTGTGTAAACTGCTCTGGGTCACATCCAACCTGGAGCAGGGAGTGTCGGGTGTATCTGGAAGAAAAAAAGATACAGGAGCTGAAAACGAAAGAGCGGATATCTTACGGGGATGCGAAGAAGCGCTACAAGGCTCTAGCACCACCCGTCTTCGCAACCAGCTTCGCGAAGACGTTGTCAGCTCCTGTCAGGAAACAAAATGTTGCTACGCAGACGTCCGTTGCGGACATGGGCACAAGTCCAATGTGCTCATGTCAGTGCAGATGTGGTGCCACACCCATCAAGGTCTTAACACCTCGGACCGCGGACGTCAGTAGCAACACAACTGCAACCTCGGCCACTAAGAAATCAAGTCCACCAGCTACAGCACAGCCATCCGCTACAGTAGCTACAGCCGCTATTCCTTCGGCTACAGTAGTGGAATCAGCTACAGCAGACACAGTAACTGCAACGCCATCGGCTAGTGGCGGATGGCAAACAGTGCAGAAAAAATTCGGGGTCCGAAATTCAAACAAACGGACCCCACCTTGTTCTTAAAGTCCCCTTCTACTTCTCCTCCCAGATCCCCAACTGGCAGGGAGAAGAAGGGGAACAGGCCTCGGCGGAAGAAAAATCCGCACGACTCCGAGGCCTTAGAACAACAGTCGTCTTCCGACCCAGAAGACGACATAATGCTGGTGGACGAAGATAGTTCCGTTCCTCAGCAGTCACATGCGCAGGACCCACCCGACCCGGGGCGGGTGGTTTTAAATAGGTAGGATGGCTCCCATACTTCAGTGGAACGTTAACGGCTTTCAGGCTCACAAAGAGGAAGTCCAACTCTTAGCACGGTCTAATCCATTGTGTCTCTGTATTCAAGAGACACATTTTAGACCACAACACCAACCTGTGCTAAGAGGGTACGACATTTATAGAAAGGACGATACCGAGGGTGATCGAGCTAAGGGAGGAGTGGCTGTGTTGGTCCGAAACACAGTCCACTCCGAACCCATTGCTCTCACCTCCACATTACAAGCAGTAGCGGTGAAAATACACGGTCCAATCCAACTGACCGTATGCTCTCTCTATCTGCCACCCAGTTTGTCCGTCGACTACGACGACCTGGTTGGCATTGTACGACAACTCACTCGGCCCTTTCTCCTATTGGGAGATTTCAACGCCCACAGTGCGTTGTGGGGTTCCACTACCGATTGCCCCCGGGGCCGAGTGGTAGGTAGATTGATAGAGCAGGAGGAAATTTGTATCCTGAATACAGGGCAAATGACTCATTTCACCACTGCTACCGGTACGTCTTCTGCCATTGACCTTTCGTTATGCTCCCCCTCCATCGCGGACTCCGTACATTGGGAGGTGGATCACGACCTACATGGAAGTGACCACTTCCCTGTTTGGATGCACGTTGAGTGTGAGCGGGGAGGAGGTAATAACCGGCGTAAATGGAACGTCAGTGGTGCAGATTGGCAGCTCTTCTGCCGTTCTGTAATACTGCAACCCTGTGGTAGTATACAGGAGAAGGTGAATCACTTCACAGAAGTGATTCACCGTGCAGCTGACGTCTCCATGCCGAAAAGCTCCGGAACGCTGCGAAGGACGCCCGTCCCCTGGTGGAGCGACGAATGTCGATCCGCCATCCAGGGTCGCCGACGGGCGCTGCGTCGTTTTAGGTTGTGCCCATCATCTGACAACCTAGCAGCGTTCCGTATAGCCAGAGCTAAGGCGCGTCGTGTTATTAAGGAGAGCAAGAGAAGGTCATGGCAGACCTTTGTGAGCACCATAAATCGTTCCACACCTTCGTCGAAAGTATGGGAGTCTATCCGCCGTATATCCGGAAGGTACTCCCGCCCACCAGTATCTGGGTTGCTGGATCAAGGACGTATAATTACCGACGAACGAAGCATAGCGCAGTTGATGGCGGAGAATTTCGCCGCCATCACGTCGTCTGCTAACTTTGACCCTCGGTTTCAGCGACGAAGAGTCGCTGCCGAGAGGCGCCCGCTGTGCTTCGATTCGTCGAATACAGAGGCCTACAACTGCCCATTTACATTTTGGGAACTGGAGGCAGCGCTAAACAGCGCCAACGACACTGCTCCAGGGCCTGATTCGATCCAGTACCAGATGCTGAGGCATCTTAGTAAAGATGCTAAAGAGTACCTTCTGGATATTTTTAACGATATATGGACTGGTGGACACTTCCCCGACTCGTGGAAAGAAGCAACATTAATCCCCATTTTAAAACCTGGGAAAGACAAATCGTTGCCAGGTAGTTATCGTAGTATCGCCTTGACTAGCTGCGTTGGGAAGACACTGGAGAGGATGGCTAACCGCCGCCTCATCTGGTGTCTTGAATCCCGTAATCTGCTAAGCCGCTTCCAGTGTGGATTCAGGAAGTCGCGTTCCACCTTGGACAACCTGATCCTCCTGGAGGCGGCAATCCAGGATGCGTTCATCCGCAGCCAACACCTTGTCGGTGTCTTTTTTGACATCGAAAAGGCATACGATACTACCTGGCGACATGTCATTTTAAAACAGTTATACGATTGGGGTTTCAGAGGAAATCTTCCACGTTTTTTAAAATCATTTTTAACGGGACGTTGCTTCCGGTACCGAGTCGGTAGAGAAGTGTCTGATCTTTTTATTCAGGAAAATGGTGTTCCTCAAGGATCAGTTTTAAGCGTAACTCTCTTCGCCATTGCAATAAATAGCATTGGAGCCATTATAAGGAGTCCCATACGGTACTCCTTATATGTGGACGATTTTTTAATTTTTATTGCGTCAGTCCAGCCTGAGAAGCGCAGAGCGGCAGCTGCAACTCGCGCTGAACAGGCTGGACGAATGGTCAGTGCACACCGGTTTTCGGTTCTCTGCCGAGAAAACCCGGTGTGTACTTTTTACTCGTAGCAGAAGTCTTTTAGCTGAGCCTCACCTTACCTTGAGGAACACCATTTTAAGTTTTACTGATTCTGTTCGGTTTCTGGGTCTCATCTTCGACAGTAGGCTAACTTGGCTTCCACATCTTAAAGATGTGAAAGCCAGAGCCTTAAAAGCTTTAAATGTCTTAAAATGTTTATGTGGCAGGTCATGGGGCGCTGATCGCTCCTGCCTGCTTCAATTTTATAGAGCCTTTGTACGGTCGCGTTTGGAGTACGGTTCCATAGTATACGGTTCGGCACGGGACAGTTATCTACGGATACTGGATAGTGTCCACCATGCAGGAATTCGGCTCGCCACGGGTGCTTACCGCACCAGCCCGATTCCCAGCATCTGTGCTGAGTCTGGCGAGCCGCCGCTTTTTATCCGTCGGCATCTCCTCATGGTGCGACACTATACACATATTGCCTCAACACCTGGCAGTCCCGTGCACGACGTAGTAATGAACCCAAATTACGAACGGCTTTATGCCAATCGGCATAGAGCGACCAGACCGTTCAGCTACCGTACAAAGGCTGTTTTAGACGAATATGGTTTCGAAACACCCTCCTTTTATCACCAGGGCTGGAGTAAATCTCCTCCCTGGCTTTTAAAGAGACCCAGAACAATTTTAGACCTGTCTCGGTATAATAAACTGCATACCGCCGACAGTGTTTTTATTCATATATTTAGAGATATTTTAAATCAGTATCACATGTTTACCCCGGTATATACGGATGGGTCTAAGCAGGCTAACGGAGTTGGTTGCTCCGTAGTGTTCCCTCGAGCGACTTACACATTCAAACTAGACGGCAGGTGCAGTGTTTACACCGCCGAATGCTATGCCGTGTTGAAGTCGCTCCAGCATATGAAAGTAATGCGCGATAAGTTTTTCATCATATGCTGTGATTCCCTCAGCTGTATTCAGGCCATAGGAAACATGTATCCAGCAGATCGTCTAGTCCAGGACATCCAGGACGCCCTCCTTTCCCTCCAATCTCGTGGAAAGGAGGTATTATTCTGCTGGGTACCGGGCCATGTGGGAATCAGGGGGAACGAGGCAGCTGATGTAGCTGCCAAGTTAGCCTGCGACAAGGTCAGAACCGACTTTGAACCAGTCCCAAAGTCAGACCTTGCCTCGGCGGCGAAGAGAATTGTTTTTGATGATTGGCAGAGGCAGTGGCTGGAAGTTGAGCATAACAAGCTCCGGCTGGTCAAACCGACCGTTCAGCCGTGGAGCAGCTCCTTCCAGCGGGCGAGGAGGGATGAGGTTCTCCTTACTCGCCTCCGTATAGGGCACTGTCCCCTGACGCACAGCTTTCTTCTCCGCCGGGAGGACCCACCGGAATGTGATGCTTGTGGCGTACCTTTGACGGTACGCCACATTTTAATTGATTGTGTGTTGTTTTTAGATTTAAGGGCAGACGTTGGCTTAGACAACGATCTGTCTCTTATTTTAAATAATGACAATGTGGTGAAAGTTTTACAATTTTGTAATCTGGCCGGTCTTAACCCAAAAATTTTGGGGAGATCGGCCTAGTTTTTAGAATGGTTTGGTGGTCTGTTTACAACCACCAATCCCTGTACTGCCTTGTTCGGTGTTAATTATTTTTTCTTATTAAAATCGAAATTTTACTTCTGGGTGGCCCCTTTACAGCCATCCAGATCGTCCGTTTATTGTTTGTGTAAGCTGGCTGGCCCTTTTACAGCCAACCAGCCAGTGATATAAGTTTGTAAATTTATGTTCCTTTTTATAGTTACTGTTTTAATGTTTTACCTAAATCTGCTGTCTGCATGGCCGACCTCTTTACAGTCGGCCATGTGGGCAGTATTTTAGTCAGTGCTTTCGTATTTTATTATGCTGTCTGTGTGGCCGACCCCTTTACATTCGGCCATGCAGACGGCACCAATTTTTATCCCACATTGTCATTCCGTGTTTTAGCTAGGGCGCTAATGACCTAGACGTCGACGCGCCCTAAAACAACAACAACAACAACAACAACAACAACAACAACGTTAGAACTTAGTTCACTTCCTGGAGAAACAGCGCAAACTATCTCTGCGTTTTTAATATTTTTTTATATTTTTTTTGTATCTGCTTAACGTCCCTCTAACATCGAGGTCTTTAGGGACGGGAAGGGGGCAAGGAATGAGAAGGAATTTGGCCATGGCCTTTTTAAAGGAAGCATCCTGGCATTCGCCTGGAGTGATTTGGGGAGACCATGGAAAACCCAAATCTGGATGTCCGAACGGGATTCGAACCGTCGTCCTCCCGAATGCGAGGCCAGAACGATAACCGTTACACCACCACGCTCGGTTCGCGTTTTTAATAGATTGTTTGGATGATATTAAGATAAAGGAGAAAGTAGCTGCTCTGTGTGCTGATAACGCAAATTTCCTTCCTCCATGGTTTCACCGGGCCCTGTGTCACCGCCGCCCTGAGATTAAATGTACCTATAATGCAACTTTTCCCAAATGTGCTTAACCTAATCCATTTGTAATATTTTCTAAAAAAGTTTGCTATCTGGACCTTTTAGAGAGTGGGTTTTAAATGAAGAGCGCCGGTTAAATAATAGACCGTAGGCTTTACCAAAAATAAAATATCGCTGGTGAAAAGAATGTTTTTCGAAATTCTATAGTTTGTTTTTGATTTCAGGCTTTTTTTCCATGCTTAATGTCTGCCAGATTTTCTGGTGGTCAGTGCATTTACAAACGCAATATATCGATCAAAGGTTGGTATCAAAAACAGTTGAGCTACGATGGTCGAATTTTGTCACAAGCATTTGTTTGACGTTTGTTTATATACATGTTTCAAACAATTCAATTTTTAAAAAAGTTTCTAGATGTTCGGAGTTATCACAAACCTTCGTTTATAGTGCTTTTTTATTTTGAATGAAAATGTCTGACTTAGAAGAACAATTCCAAGCATTCCTTCGGGAGGTATGGTCCAAACTGTTATTTCATTTACATCACAATATGCTATATCATAGGTAATAACATTGTATTTTCATCTGCATTGCCTCGTGCGATTCTCGAAATGACTGTTAAGTGTTTGATTAAAAGTATATAACGTGCACATTTGTAGGGAGCTAATTCATGTTTAAGTAGTTTTAGCAATCTGAGAATCAGAATTTGCCGCTTTCTTATAGCCAGGATAAATAACATAATAATTTTGTGGTGATTAACATTTTATGAACCTAAGTTCGGTTTGCTCCAGTCCTTTACATTATTGTTAGGTATGTAGCTCATAGGGTAACCCTTACTGTAGTTTGATGGGCAATAAAAACTAGTATTTGGAGTATTATCACAATTACGTTATTAATTTGGATTCTTTTCCCCAGTGTTGTTTGAAACAGTCTTTGTGATCACACTGTGAGACGTGAAATACAGTTTGTTGAGTATTTGTTATTCAGTTCTGAAAATAACAGTATGAAAAGACTGGAAGGTAACATCTGTATAAATAAATATATTATCCCGAATTTCTTATTTCAAATAATATGACCAGTGTTTCTAGTTACTATAGTATAATACTTTTTTCATAGCTTTTATAATTAATTTATTTGGAGCCCATAATTTAGTCTGGAATGTTGTTTAGATCATGATGGCGGTTAGTTTTCAAATTCTTAATTTTGAGAAAAAATTTAAAACTAGGATCTGTTGGAATAAAATAACATAACCTTCAGTGTACTGAAACTGCAATTCCAAGCCCACTTCAGTAATTCTGAAGCCAATTTTTGTATAACACTTTCCCTAGGCTTCCAGTTTTTCTCTCAATCTCTTCTCAGTACTCACTATAAAACCGGACATGGGGGACTATTCTGGAAATTCAATTTCAAACAGAAATCTAATCTGCAGTCTATCCCAAACCTCAGTCAGCTCTTCAAATACCAGTCGTCCAGTAATGACATCCTACATCCCTTCCCCAGATGCAGACCATACTAAGAGTATGACATGTAGGGCCTACCTGCTTTTGTGTTTATCAACTTTACAACTGAAGAGAGATTTTCCATCTTAGAACTTGACTGCTGTGTAATTTCCCAGTGTTTGACATTATCTGTTCTGATCTCATAAATCAATTGTGCATTATTATGAATGGTCATAAACAGGAACAACCAGACATAACATAACAATAACTTTAATTCGTTCCTCATTTTACATGGCATCAAAAGCAGATCCCCTTAGCTTAAACAATTGTAACAGGCCTACTAGCACTTAATTTGTTCTAGTCTGGAGTTGTCCTGTCTTCCATTCTTTGCTCTGCCTATCTTTCTATTACTCTTTTATCTGCCTGTGTGTCTGCAAGCGTTGACACCACTATTCTGGATCGATGACGTAGGATTCAAACTCCAAGCCCCGTTTGCCGGCCATCCTGATTGTGGTTTTTAGGCAGTTTTCCGCAATCATCTAGATAAATACTGGACAGTCACCAAACTCCATTTCATAAACTGAACATTTCACCACAAAAAAACAAAAAACAAAAAAAATACATCTAATACAAAGAAAATAAGTTAACTTGTTTTGCAGACAGGTGACAACAAATCCGCTCCCCCATTAGAACTATGATAGGCCTAGCAATCTGGAAAAAGCTTTGAGAATAAGCACAAGCTCAGAAAGAGGGTGTTACAAACAATCCACAAAATGTGGAAATAATGATGGTATTTATTTTACTCTGCTCCCAAAGGAACCCTCACTTCTTGTAGTTAATGATTTTGTTATTGTTATTTTTTATGTCCGTATGTCAATTGGATAACACAGTGCTTTTATAATGCTCCTTTCTGATTTTTCAAATAGATCTCATTTTCTCTGCATGAGCTATCTTTCTCTCTTCAGCCCACTTGGTTCCTGGTCTTGTTGGAACTTAATTCGCTGGCTGCACTACCCATCAGTTGGCCTTTTAACAGATTAGATTGCTGTCTAAAACTTCCAAAGTGTCTATTTGGCCCTCTCTAGGTCCTATTTGACTTGGCAGCTGCACGGAATACTCTTCATTTCTCCAGCTCTCCTGTGTAAGTTATGATCTCATGTGTAAGTTTTGTTGTTGAGAGTCTTTGAATGTGCCTGAGGTGGAAACTTGTGAGCGCCGCAAGTTTCCCACACCGTAAACTCCTGCTATCCTTCAACGACCATCGTAGGGCGTGGCGGTGGAACGTTGTGTGCCTAAGAGAACGGGGATCTTGGCTTAATTGCCAGGATTGCGAGGATGGTATAAACCTATATATATATATAAACCTCACCCTCAAGGTCAGACACGTGCCGAGGAGGTGCATGGGTCAGAGGCAGATCACTCGCTAATGAACAACCTCAGGGGCACCTGTGCACCCCTGTTGTATTAGCGCTTCCTCCTAAATTCTCATACTTGTGGGACCAATATGAGAACTAAATATCCAAAAATCCTCCCTTGTGGCTCGGGCGGACCACAAGGGCCTCCTAACACCCATCCAACAAAGAAAAGAGCCAGGGTTGCTAGCCCTCCTGCTGCAACCGACTCAGAGCAGAGTAACAGAAAAGCTGTATTTATTGAAAATGCTTTTGCTATAATGAGTAGGAGTGAGGGAACCTTCAAAAAGGTATCCCTGTTCTCTATAAACGAAGGTCTGCTAGGGACCCTAAAATCGGTGACAAAACTACCAGTAGGCAGGCCTCCCAACTCCTTAATTGTGACGACGCGCCCTTAAACACCAATAACAACAATAATCCTTAATTGTGAGAAGCTCGGTTAGTTCGCAGTGAAATGAGAACTCCATAAAAGCCAAAACTCCAGCAAGGGAGTGATCACTTGCTGTGATCTGATCGAAATAGCATCGGAGGAACTCCTTAATGAGTGGGGATTAGAAAATGTGGTCGAGGTCAGGCAGATTACACGAAGGGTTAGCGGCAATCTTGAAAAGACTGCCACCTTCGTCCTGACGTTCGACAGTCGGACGTTGCTGAGATCCATTAAACCTGGATATTTAATTCTGAACGTTCACCCGTATGTTCCGGACCCGATGCGCGGCTTTAAGTGCCAGAGGTTCGGGCATACGACGGCGAACTGCAAAGGCAACCCCCACCTGTGGTAAATGCGGGAAATCAGCACATGAGCCAGGTACAAGTTGCACCCTCCCGCAGGTGTGCATTAACTGCTCCGGGACACATCCAGCCTGGAGCAGAGAGTGTTGAGTGTAACTTGAAGAAAAGGAGGTACAGGAGTTGAAAATGAAGGAACGCCTATCCTACGGTGAGTTGAAGAAACGGCTTAAGGTGCTTGCGCTCCCGGTCTTCGCCAGAAGTTTTGCCAAAACGTTATCAACTCCCATCAGGAAAGAAAGTGTTGCTACGCAGATGTCCATTGCAGACATTGGCACGAGCAGTATGTGCTCATGTCAGTGCAAGTGTGGCGCCAAATCCATTAAGGGGTTAACACCTAGGACCACGGACGTCGGCAGCAACAGTTCTGCAAACTTGACCACTAAGGCAACAGGTTCAGCAATGCCACCAGCAAAGGCACAACCATCTGCTACAGTAGCTACAGTTGTGGGTGCCTCTGCAATAGCAGAAGCAACACCCAAGCAGAAGCATCATTTGCAGCAGATGTAGCAACAGCAATGCCATCTGCCAGTAGTGGATGGCAAATAGTGCAGAAAGTTCAAGGTCCGAAGTTCAAACATACGGACCCTACTATGTTCGTGAAATCCCCTTCTGCATCTCCTCCCAGATCACCAACTGGCAGTGAGAAGAAGGGGAAGAGGCCTCCGCGGAAGAAAAGTCCGCAAAACTCTGAGGCGTTACAACGTGAATTGTCTTTGGACCCTGAAGACGACGTAATGCTGGTGGACGAACCTGGTCCCGTTCCTCAGCAATCACCATCAGAGGACCCACCCGAACTGGGGCGAGTGGTATTAAATAGGTAGGATGACTCCCATACTTCAGTGGAACGTCAACGGCTTTCAGGCTCACAAAGAGGAAGTCCAACTCTTAGCATGGTCTAATCCATTGTGTCTCTGCTTACAGGAGACACATTTTAGACCATCGCATCAACCAGTGCTAAGAGGATATGACATATATCGAAAGGACGATACCGAGGGTGATCGAGCTAAGTAAGGAGTGGCTGTGTTGGTCCGAAACACTGTCCACTTCGAACTCATTTCACTACTGCTTCCATATGTCTTTTGTCATTGACCTTTCATTGTGTTCCCCCTTGATTGTGGACTCCGTGCATTGGGAGGTGGATCGTGACCTTCATGGAAGTGACCACTTCCCTACATTGCTTTGCCGGTTTTTGTTTGGGCACTAATGACACTGTCGTCGACGCTTCCTTAACCCCCAACAACACCAACCTACCAGGAGCTGTTGACGACTGAAATAAATTCTGGCAAATAAGAGAGCTAGAACATTTGTCCGGCCTACACTCTGACAGACATAATCAGTCTGAAAAGAGTCATTATTCGGCTGATTAACCCCTTATACTTCAAGAGGGACATCACACAGGTATAACAACTCCGGTTTTGAAAAATCCACTACCGGTTTGCTAGTGTTGTCATAGCTTCACCAATTGTCAACAATTGAAAGTGATATTTCATGTTGCAAATTATCCAGTTATTATCTCTCGATTGAAGCTTTTGAAACCTCTCTCTTGTTCGTGTACTCACTGTACATTTACGATAACCGTTTTTAATATTTCACATTGCTATAACCACACTATGACAAAGTTTGAACTTGTACCTTAAGTTACCCTAACTTCTTTATTTTCCATATTGGAGAGAAATCTGATTTAAAATATCAAAAAATGAAGAAGGACAGGGGAAGTAAACCCATCACATGCCACAGATGTTGGTATGAGGGCAGCAGGGAACACCCAAAGAGGAATGCAATGAACAATATCTCAGTATATAAATATTATTTATGTACTGAGATGAGACATTGCAGAAGGTCTGTTTTGCTGTGGCTATTCTGTTCAGTACTGCCTAATCATTGAAAACGTTGCTATTCATACTGCCAATGGGGAACTAAAAGGCAGCTGTGACTTTACTCTTGATAAGTATTTATAGACACAATTTTGATCTTGTTGAAATATATGAGGTTCGTGATTTTTACTTTTTTTTTGTCGTCAGTCTTTCGACTGGATTGATGCAATCCTCCATCCTTTACTATCTTTGCTAACCTCTTTAACTACCCACATCCTCAATTATCTGCTTCATATATTCTAATCTCTGTCTTCCTCTACAGTTCATACCTTCGACTGTTCCCTCCACCAGCAAATTAACCAATCCAGCATGTCTCAAAATATGACCTACCAGCCTGTTTCTTCTTTCTGTAAGCTTCTTCCTCAAGCTTCTTTCCTCACCCATCATTTCCAAAACTCGTTCATTTCTTACTTTATCTGTCCACTTAATTTTCAGCATTCTTCTGTAGCACCACATTTCAAATGCTTCAATTTTACTTTTTTCCGGTATTCCCAAAGTCCATGCTTCGCTGTGACTTTACTCTTGCTGCCTTGATAAGTATTTATAGACACAATTTTGATCTTGTTGAAATATATGAGGTTCGTGATTTTTACTTTTTTTTTGTCGTCAGTCTTTCGACTGGATTGATGCAATCCTCCATCCTTTACTATCTTTGCTAACCTCTTTAACTACCCACATCCTCAATTATCTGCTTCATATATTCTAATCTCTGTCTTCCTCTACAGTTCATACCTTCGACTGTTCCCTCCACCAGCAAATTAACCAATCCAGCATGTCTCAAAATATGACCTACCAGCCTGTTTCTTCTTTCTGTAGCTTCTTCCTCAAGCTTCTTTCCTCACCCATCATTTCCAAAACTCGTTCATTTCTTACTTTATCTGTCCACTTAATTTTCAGCATTCTTCTGTAGCACCACATTTCAAATGCTTCAATTTTACTTTTTTCCGGTATTCCCAAAGTCCATGCTTCGCTATCGTAAAGTGCTGTGCTTCATACATAGAGTTTTAAAAAGTTCTTTCTAATTCTTAGATCAATATTTGAAACTAAATATTTCTCTTTTTCATGAAGGCTCTTTTTGCTAGTGCTATTCTGCTTTAAATATTATTCCTGCTTCAGCCACCAGTTGTAATTTTGCTTCCCAAGTAAAGTATTAGCTGGTCATTGTTAGGTCGCTAATGACCTCCCTGTCGACACGCCCCAAAGTCACAAAAACAACTACTGCTTCCCAAGTAACAGAATTCACTTACTTTTCCTATTGCATCTGATCCTATTTTTATATCTAATCTACTAGTATAGGTATCATTTCAGCTACATTTCATCATTTTATTTTTGCTCTGATTTATATTCAGTCCAAAACCTTCCTTCAGTATTTTCTTCATGCCATTCAGTAACTTCTCAATATCCTCAGCCCTTTCTGCTAACAAGACAATGTCATCAACAAATTGTAGCATACTGATTTTTTCTCTTTGATTCTCTACTTTTATTATAGCTACTTGATTCTTGTATAGTTTATAAAGTATTCTTCTATCTCGTTACTTAAGACCTGACTTCTTTAAAATTTTGAACATCTTGTCCCACTTAACATTATCAAAAAAAGCTTTTTCTAAATCAACAAATGCCATAAGTATCTTTGTTTTTCTTCATCCACCCTTCAAGTATTAATCTTAAAGCCAGAATTGCTTCCCTTGTACTGCAATTTTTCCTAAACCCAAACTGATCTTCACCTACTATCTCTTCTACTAACCTTTCCATTCATCTGTATG
>JARYHS010005983.1:0-24261 GCA_031002005.1 Vandiemenella viatica
CTTCCAAGTAGAATCTCCGAAGTAGACGCCGCTGGCAGGATCGGCATTTGGGGCGAAGTATACGGTTTTCGCCCCGGCAACCGTACGGCAGGAGACGGTATGCTCACCAAGAGGAATGTCGGCCTGGTCCGCTCGCTGTGTTGAACAAATCTGACACAACGTCCAGTACTTGAGTCAGCACGACCCATTCTTCATACGTCAGTATAACCTTGGTGCGGTATCCAACTTTTTCGAGCAATACTACTGGCTCAAATTCGTGTTTGGACGATAAACCTATCGTCAAACGCTTTGTGTCACCGGCGTTAAGCTGATAAACGGTCGAGAACAACAGTACTGGGCGAGACATGGCTGAACACTGAGGTCAGCATGCCGGTCGGAGGGCAGTCCTGCTTGTTGGAGCGGTGGTGGGGGGTGAGCATGTTCATACCTGTCGATGAAACGATGCAGCTGGTGGGGTTAGGGGTCTGACAATAGAATGGGCAGCTGCTGCTTCGCAGATGACGGTTAGAGGCCGCTCAAGTGGTCTGATAATACAGAAATAGAACAAAGGACCGTGAGGGCAGCTGGCGCGACACACCTGGTGTGGTTGGGGTCGCTCAAGTGGCCTAACAATAGAACCCCAAGGGCAGCTGGTGCTAGGGAAGGCAGGTGTTCAAACAAGTGGACATGATTGACAGGTGGGGAGGACAACAAAGAACTGCGAGGGCAGCTGGCGCGACACACCTGGTGTGGTTGGGGTCGCTCAAGTGGCCTACCAAAGAACCCCAAGGGCAGCTGGTGCTAGGGAAGGTAGGTGTTCAAACAAGTGGCCATGATTGACAGGTGGGGAGGACAACAAAGAACCGCGAGGGCAGCTGGCGCGACACACCTGGTGTGGTTGGGGCCGCTCAAGTGGCCTACCAATAGAACCCCAAGGGCAGCTGGTGCTAGGGAAGGCAGGTGTTCAAACAAGTGGCCATGACTGACAGGTGGGGAGGACAACAAAGAACCGCGACACACCTGTTGTGGTTGGGGTCGCTCAAGTGGGGTAACTGAGGTTAGTCAAGTGGCACTCGAGTCAAGTGGTTAGTCAAGTGAGAGGGGGGGAGAGAACAATAGGTGTGAAAATGATTGACAGGTGGGAGGGGAGAGAACAATAGAGGTGTGAAAATGATTGACAGGTGGGAGGGGAGAGAACAATAGTGGTGTTAAAATGATTGACAGGTGGGAGGGGGGAGAACAATAGAACAATAGATTGATACAATGTATCTTTTGGCCGTGTTCCCCCCTTTTACCACTACTTAACAGGTCTCGCGTAGTCACACGTATTGGTGCGACTGATCCTAACTCACGAAACGTCACTAAACGGCGGCCACCGCAAGCGATCCTGAGAAACCGATTAGGCCCGTTTACAGGTACGCGCCAAACTGGCGGTTTGGAACGGCGCTCCGGACTGATGCGCTGGAGCGTGAGGTTGGAGCGTCGCTCCTGGAGCGTGCGACGAAAAATGGTCAACAATCCATTCGCGCGCGCCAGGACACGGGTTGGAGCGTACGCGCCAAAAATGACCGTTATCCCGTGGCGCGTGGACTTTCCGCCGGGTTGGAAAGTTTTGTAGACGGTCCAGCTTGCAACATTCGATTTTCAGGTAGTTGTTGTTTTTGTTAGTTGTGCTTGTGTTTATAAGTGTATTTAAAATATCCTCCAAAAGAAATGACATAAACTGAGCAATATGAGCTGCATTACATTTTTTTTTTTTTTGTTACAGAAAGAATTAAATAAACAAAGTGTATATGGGCGGAAAGATAGCACGAAACTAGAGATCTATATCGACACATGCCTCTTTAGTGAGAGCAACGGGAAAATAAATGACTCAGATGATTTAAAGAATTGTCTACGAAACGAAAATTCCATATATAACTACATTTTAATAATAATAATATTTAATAAATTTGCAATGGAGTGCACGATCCTGTGGCAATTTCCCCCTTTCCTGCACCCACCTACATTTTCCCTCTACAAATTTTAACTTTAAATTCTTTCAACGTTTTTCGTAAATTGTTCATCATTTCCCTTTGTAACTTATTCCAGTCCCTGACACCCTTACCTAAAAAGGTGAAGTTAAAGTTAGTATCTCCACAAATATCAAAACAAGACACAGTCATGAGGAAGAGCATAACTGCAGAGTAATGTTTGCTTCCTACTCTTCGTTTTTGGCAACTGGAATATCCCTCCAGGATTTGAAATTGCTTGCATATATTTTTCTCAGTTCTTTTCGAATTGCCGCCGAGTTTCTTGAATCCTTTCAGTGACGAAATCTTTGTTTTCACTTTCACATACATTTACCCTACAGAATTCTACTAACTAATCATATTTACGATTTTTTAAAATTTTATTTTTGTAGTCATTTGATTTAACCTTCCACAAACAGAAAATTCTTGTAAAGTTCTATAAATCCTTCCAAATTATCTCTTGACCATATTTTTCAAGATTTAGATTTTTATCTGTTAGAGCAGGGTAAAGTTAAATAAAGTCACCCAGAAATTCGAACCAACAACGAACTTGTACTGACGCATCAAGACTGCAGACCGACAATGCACGTGTAAACACGAGGCCCCGTTAGACCTGCGCGCCAGATGTGCGCATTCGGAGCGCGCGCCAGGCCTCTCTGACCACCGAGCATTTACACGTAAAGGATTGATGCGCGCTCCTGGAGCGTACGCTCCAAAACCGTCGGAAAAACCGTGCGTGTAAACGGGCCTAATGAGCTAGCGTTTAGCATTAACGAAACCGGAGAAATTGTTCCTAGCAGTGATAACGAAGAGGAAAGGGAATCAGGAAGCAGTGAAGAAGAAAATGAAAATGAACAAAATGAAGTCAGAATATTTTTTACAAGGAAATATGATGAATCGGAGATTAAAGGTATATCACGAGTAAGAGCGAAAACAGTTGAAGCACCAGGTTGCTATCAAAATACGAATATAGCCCCTTTAGGAACACGTACCGACGTAGCTTGTTATTCTACCGCCGACGGAGAAGAGCAAAGTAAAGAACAAAAAGCTTTATTATCTTGTACAGTTGAGGACAGCCAGTTCCAAGCGAGCTCGGATGATTTCAAAAAATCTATCTAAAATGAACCACCAGGAAGAAATAGAATGGTCTCACGGGGAAGTTGAAAATGATTTATTACAAGCAGAAATTTTAAAAGATTGGAAGAAAAGAAAGAAAGAAAAAATCAACGTTATGGGGGCATAACATTTGAGATACGATACATCAAGGGTAGCGACAACACTGTGGCCGATGCATTGTCGAGACTTGTTAGTACTGAGGAGATACCAAATTCAGGGTATTTAAAATTCTTTACATGAAAGGGGTTCCGCAAGAGAGGAATGTGAAGGAGTTGTGTAAAGACATGCGAAGAAGACAAAATGAAGACGAGTGTCTGAAGATGGTAAAGCAAAATCTAGGTAATAAAAACTGCGAGAAATTGAAGAAATACTATACTTTGTATGAAGGAATTTTATTTCGTAGAAGGGAAGAATCGAGTGAAGATTGGAAATTGTGCTGGCCGCACCAGTATGTTGATTTAATAATTGATTATACCCATTCAAGCAACGGTCATTATGGAGCTGAAAAATGTTACCAAAAATTACGAGAAGTTGTTATATTCGACAATATGCGGAAGCGAGTAGCACGACGCTTGGCGTTTTGTGACCTGTGCCAGCGCACGAAAGTATCGGTGACGACAAGTAAGAGTCAGATGCAAAACATTTTGCCCACCGACGTGTTGGATCTTGTCGCAGTAGATTTATACGGGCCGCTACCTAAATCATGAGGCGGATTTGCTTACCTATTTGTATGCTTTGATGTATTTTCAAAATTTGTAAAGTTATACCCGATAAAGAAAGCTACTGGTAAGGCACTTGTGTGTAAACTAGTAAAAGATTATTTCGTGAATCTCGGACGGCCGCTATCTTTGCTTTCTGAAAATGGTAGTCAGTTTTTGTCAAATAGTTGGTCTTCTTGCATGAAAGATAATAATATAAAGCATATCCGAATATCGAGTTATCACCCATCCAGTAATCCTTGTGAAAGACAAATCACTCTGTGTACAGGAGTGATAGGTCCTCTCAAACTAGTTCTAAAGAGAGTGGTGGTGGTGTACTTGTGGCAGTGAACAACAGAATACCTTCTAGATGTATTAGAACAATGTCTCCACTAAAAGTAGAGTCTATATTTTTATCTATTGATCTGTTGCATGATACACACATTTTGCTGAGTTGTGTATATATCCCGCCCAGTAAGCCTCTCGATGTATATGCCAACTACTGCCAGGTGGTGGAAGAAGTGATAGCCGACCAACAGGTAGAACCATCACATGTGATTCTGGTTGGTGATTTTAACATCCCACATGTTGACTGGATAAAAAAAGAACCACATTTTCCCTCTGCCTCTCCTCGAAGGCTTTGTGAGCTAGCTTGTTTATTGGATGTTGAACAGTGTAACCATGTCTTGAACTCTAGGGGTGTGTTATTGGATTTAGTATTTGCCTCTTCTAATGTCACTGTCAAGGAAGACACCTGCCCTTTGTTGCCTATTGATATCCAGCATCCTGCATTGAATATTATTCACCCTGTAGAATCTACCTTGCCTGACCACCAGTGCACTTTTGTTCCTGATTTTGCAAGGTGTAATCTTGCAGAAGTTTTTGATGAACTTCTTTCTATGGACCTATCCAATTTTGAATCCCTTGACTTATCCACTGATACTGACAATCTGTTCATAAAATTCACTGACATATTGAAGTCAATTGTGCTCAAGTATACACCACTGAAAAAAACTGGAATGTCAAAATTCCCATGTTGGTTCTCTACAGAGCTTATACAATTGGTCATAGAAAAGAAAAGACTCCACAAAGCTTATAAGCAGACCTTCGATTATGAGTACTATGTCCTGTTCTCAAAATTGAGAGATCAATCTCGTCTCTTATCCAAAAAATGCTTCAATGACTATGTTGAACATGTGCAATGTACTATTCCTGGCAATCCCAAATTATTCTGGAATTTCATCCGTAACACTAGCAAAGCTGAAGGAGCACCAAGCACGTTAACATTTAATAATCACTCCACTTCCCACCCACAGCAAATGTGTGATCTGTTTGCACAATACTTCTCTTCAGTATTTACACCTCCATCTTCGTCTACTTCCAATATCCATTTCAGTACTAGTAATAGTCTGAGTACACTTGCAGTCACTGATGAAGATGTTTATAAAGCATTGGGCAAGCTAGACTGTTCAAAGAGTTGTGGCCCTGACCAAATACCACCTAATGTTTTGAAATACTGTAGAGTCTTGCTTTGCCATCCTTTAAAATACTTGTTTAAGGGGACTTGTACGTGAATAACTGTCAAAAAAACGATTTTTAAATTTTTGTTTTAAAAAATTATCTGTAGTTTTCTGAACAAGAAAAAGTTTTCTTTAAGGAAATTGGACCAAAGGAAGCCCCAAAATTACAGAATTTAAAAGTAGCTGCACAAGTGACTACGTCCCGGTGCCATGCAGACTGCTCTGTTAAAAAGAGAATTTTGGTATAATTTTTTTTTTGTTATTTAATTGTTAATAGGTGGCTAGTCTGTGAAAGCATGATTGTTGCTTTGATTTTGTTTATACAAAAAGTTTAGTCATTATTGTGCTGCTGTTTATACAGAGTGTTTAGTCATTGTTCTGCTACTGTTTTGCCGCGAATATTTGTGATTACAGTTAAGTAATAGTAATTGTGATCCTGCATTTTTACTTCTACTTTAAAACAATGGAAGAATTCAAAATTTTGGTGTTAAACAACGGAAATTCTATGGAAATCAGTTCACCAAACGTATTAGCTTTGCTAATTCTGAAATAGCACGTGATAAAACACTTGAATCACCTTCAACTCCTTCAAGTGCTTCAAAGCATAAATTGAAATATATGGACAATGATTGTGACAATATTAATGCTAGTAAAATAGAGATGACAACTATTGATTCACGCGGTTGTGTAATTGTTGAGCTCTCTGCTCTATCTAAACTAATAAACAAAGCTTTGCAGTGTAAGGAATGTGGCAATAGTGGACTGAAGGTTGTTGAGGACATATGTGGTAGGAGAGGCTGTGCATCGAAATTAAGAATTGTTTGTAATTTCTGTAATTTGAGTGAATGTGGGTATACCTGTGGTTTAACTAAACAGAGTGTATAACACAAACGTTAAATTTGCTTATGCTATGAGGTGTATTGGAAGAGGGTACAAAAGTGCTCAAGTTTTCTGTGCTCTTATGGACTTACCTCCACCTTCAAGGTTTGACAGGTACAATGAAATTATTCTACAGACTTTAGTAGATGTAGCAAATGACAGTATGAGAAATGCTGTTCAGGAAAGTGTGGATATGAATGATGGCAATACATGCATGGCTGCAGCCCTATATGCATTCTGGCAACGAAGAGGCCATAGTTCTCTAAATGGTGTAGTGACAGCTACCTCCTTGGACAGTGGTAAAGTCATTGATGTGGAATGTATCACCAAGTACTGTCATGGCTGTACTAGTGGAACTGTAAATCATAAATGTTTGGTTAACTTTAGTGGCTATAGTGGAGGGATGGAGTCTGAAAGTGTTGTGAAGATATTTCACAGGTCATTTGAGAAATACGGTGTGATGTATACATCTTACCTAGCAGATGGAGATTCAAAAGGGTACCAAAAAGTTTGTGAATCCAAACCATATGGTGACCAAAAAATTGAAAAAATTGAATGTGTTGGACATGTTCAGAAACGTTTAGGTACAAGACTGAGAAATTCGAAGAAGAATTTGAAGGGAAAAAAATTATCTGATGGTAAATGTATTAGTGGACGTGGTCGGCTTACAGATGAAGAAATAGACAGGTTGCAGTATTATTATGGACAAGCCATAAGACAAAATAAAAACAATCTTGATGGAATGAGAAAGGCAGTTTGGGCTACCTTTTTTCATAAAGGATCCACAGATGACAACCTGTGTCATGCATTGTGCCCACCCGGCGGTGAGTCATGGTGTGGCTACCAGAGGGCTCTCACTCAAGGTGAGGTCTACAAACATAAACACTCTTTGCCATTTGCTATAATGGAAGCTGTAAAACCTATATATAGGGATCTTAGTGATACAAGATGATTAGGGAAATGTTTACATGGTAGGACTCAAAACCCAAATGAAAGTTTTAACAACTGTATATGGGAACGGGTACCAAAAACTGTTCTGGTAGGACTGAATACTTTAAAAATAGGTGTCCTGGATGCTGTCCTATGTTTCAATGATGGTGCAGTGTCAAGGTGTAAGGTTATGGAATCGATAGGAGTGCCTGGTGGAGTAAATATGCATAGAGCTCTAATTGCCATTGATCACAGGAGACTCATTGAAGCAGAGAAATCAGTATTGGGAGCCACTAAAGAAGCAAGAATAAGAAGAAGAAGTCTGAAAAAGAGAAGAGAGGAAGAACAACACAGGAAACAAGATGAATATGGACCTGGGATGCATTAGTGCTGTGCAAGTTTAATAGAAAAACAAGTTTTTACTTTAACTTGAATTTCCCGTAAGTTATATTTTTTAATGTTCTGGTACATATAAGCAGAAAACTATTAAAGATAGGTAGCTGGAATTTTGTATACTGTTTTAAATCATAATTATCTAAAAAGTAGACCACTCTCATTACTTGGGTTAGAAAATTAAATATTTCATAATGAAAAGCTATGAGTTCAAATCTAACATTTTTGATGGTCAAATTTAAAAAATTTATTAATTAATAACTTATGACAGTACAAGCTTTATAATGGTCTATTTTAAAGATAATAGTGTAAATAAATTCCAGGGAAAAAATCAAACTTCTACTCTGTTTATATATTGAGATATGTGTACCTATGATGTGTATAAATAATTTAATTGCTTTATTTCACATGCAACACAAAATATAATTAATAAAAAAGTTTCAAACCAAAGTGCTGTAGTTCATACATCAAAATTCTCACAAAAGTTGTTTTAAAATATGGTTAACATTTCATGGGATTATGATGAGCTTATGGTGAGCTACACTATTTAGAACACTGACACAATTTTCAAGATTTTCCCTGCTGTTCACAGACCAGTCCCCTTAACAGGTCTCTAAAGTCAGGAATTTTTCCAGATGTATTTAAGCTTGGTCATGTTGTTCCTGTGCATAAATGCGGATTGAAGGAAGATGCTAAGAATTATAGACCTATTGTTATACAATCGGTGTTAGCAAAAATCTTTGAGAAGTTGGTACTAAACAAAATCTATCCCATGTTTCGTAACATAATTACTCCAAAGCAACATGGTTTCTCTCCAGGAAAATCAACAACAACTAACCTTGTGATTCTTCAAAATGAAATAATTAGAGCATTTAGTGAGCGAAAACAACTCGATGTCATATATCTTGACTTTTCAAAGGCATTTGATAAAGTTAGCCATCCCCACCATCTTACTAAGTTGAAGGAATATGGCATAGTTGGTAAATTATTGGAGTGGTTTTGTAGCTACCTCAGCAACAGAAGGTTGATTGTAAAGGCTTTTGGCTCATTGTCATCTGCTTTCACAGCAACTTCTGGAGTGCCTCAGGGTTCACACCTAGGACCATTGCTGTTCAATATATTCATAAATGATTTAGTTAGTATTTTTGCCAGTTGCCTTTTCTTTGCAGATGACATTAAGATTTTCAAGAAAATCATTATTCGAGATGACTGCTTAGATCTTCAGAATTGCTTAAAAGCTATTGTGAAATGGTGTCAACAAAACAGTATGCAACTTAATGTTAATAAATGTTCCTGCATTACTTTTCACCGCATTAAATCGGCATTACATTTTGAATATGAAATGGAAAATCAGCTACTGAATCGCTGCACAACTGTAAGAGACCTGGGAGTTCTTCTGACGTACAATCTCAGTCCAGAAGAACATGTCCACAACATATGTGCCAAGGCCTCCAAGTGCCTGGGCTTATTGGCACGCACTTCCAGATTTATTAATAATATCCAGACACTCAGGCTCTTGTACTGTGCCCATGTCAGACCCATACTTGAGTATTGCAGCGTTGTATGGTCGCCTCATCAGATCACACTAATTCAACACATTCAGAATATTCAAAATAAGTTCTTAAGGCTTATAGGTTGTCGCATGGGCTTTCATTACAAAGACGTTCCGCTGGTTGCTGTTGGAACCTATCTTGGCCTCCATCCTTTGGAGTCGAGACGGAATGTTCATGGTGTCCTTTTTCTGCATAAACTAATCTCAGGTGTTACAGACTGCCCTGAAATTCTCAGACATGTATATTTTCGTTGTCCGTCTGGTACACGGTTGAGAGAACTATTTGGGCGTAGACATCTGCGCACAAAATATGAGGCTAGCAGTGCCATAGAACGGATTCAGAGACTAGGTAACAGAATACCTCCTGAACTTGATTTTTTCTTTGACAGTGTTGCTGTTTTCAAGCAAGTACTCATACGTGAGTGGAGTCAGCAATGATGGGCTTAGTCACGGTCTATTATTCCCTGTAACAATTTTTATTTTATTTTTTGTAGTTGTATGTTGAGTCATATTATTAGTTTTAGAATAAATAATAATTATCTTCTGTGTAATTGTTTTTCTAGTTTAATAATATAAAACTATACTTGCTATTTTTTGTTATCTTCTTGTTTTCACTGTAATTAAATTGTTTATAAATAGGGGTAATTGTGTTTAATAAGTAGCTATCATAAGATATATTAATGTAAAATGGTTTTTTCCGTTGGAATAAATAAATAAATAAATAAAGAACTTGGAAGATTGTTTCGGGCGTACTGTAGCCAGAAACACACACGATGGATTGAATATGTGAAAGAATTCGAAAATTTGATAAACAGTATTCCAAGTGAAAGCACCGGATACACTCGATTCCGCATCATGTTCAATAAAGATCCTCCAGATTTTATAAGAGAAAGTGTTTAATTTCCTGTCGCTACCACTCTTGATCGACAAGAGCTTCTAAATCAAGTCAGAGAAAGAATGAGAAAGAAGGCGGATGAAAGAAAGAGAAGGTATGATAAAAGAATCCAACCTACCGAGTTCAATTTGAATGATTTAGTTTTGGTGAAAACAAAATGTAAGTCCAGTAATATCAATTCGGAGATTAAGAAATTTTTCAAAGTTTATTTTGGACCTTTCCGTATAATTTCTAAGCCTCATTCTAGTGTATAATTACTTGCATATCCTAAAACAAATAAAAAACTGGGTTTGCGAAACATAGTAGACTTGAAACTGCACAAAACTAAAGATAGTGTGTAAAAATTGTTGTATGGAGTTGATATAGAGTAATGTACTAACTGATAGAGCAAGTAATAGTCCTTTAGTTGGAAGTAAATTCGATTCAAATGTGGAAATTAAGTTTGGAAGTTCTTTTTTGTTGATATTCAGGGATTGGTAGCCATGGTTGTTGTCTCGATAATAAAAAACTATCGCGGGAAGAAAGGTTACATTAAAATATAAGTGATCTGCATAGATGTAAGTAAGATTTCAACCTGCCAAGAGTATACAAAGAACAATGAAGACATTAAAGTAAATGGTAGAATGTATGGACTTTAAAATGTGCTTGTTGTGTAAGTGATTTAGTGGCAAAAGTAACTTTGACGCTAAGAGAAAATCAGCTGTGCGGTTACGCCCCTAACCGAGCGCCAGGTATACTACCCGCTTCGGTAAACCTGACAATAAGGTGTGTGCTCACCGCAAAGAGTTGGTTGTTGACCTGTCAGCTGTTGGTAGCTTTAATTGTAACGGACCATGTACAGTTCATGAAAAAGAAGAAGGAGTAGAATGTGAAATGTAAAACAAAGTAATATTAATAGGGAAACATTCAATTGGTGTACATAATAACATTTGGTGTTGTGTGAAAAGGTTGTTCAATCAATGTGTCAGAAAATAACGCTAACAATTTTAACTGACAAGTAAATATGGACAGATAGTAATGACTTCTCGGCAAAGTGAAATACATGCCAAGCATTAAATTTAATTTGCCTCGTAGTGGGGGCCGGTGTAGCATATCCACTATCCCCGAATATATATTTAGGTGTATATATACAGGCCCGCCGTAAGCGGGCGTGCAACGCGTGCGCCGCACGCGGGCGGCACATCGAGGGGGGGCGGCAAAACGAGCGATCTATGTAAGGGGCGACCTTTTTTTTTAGCTCAACAGCTGCTTCGGGCGGCCGGCGACACTCGGAATGGCAACAATGGGGGCGGCAAATAATGTTTGAAGGGGCGGCAATCTCACAGTTTTCTGACCCGGTTCGGAAATTTCCTAAATCCACCACTGGCTAGTTAGACAGGGGGCGGCATAATCGGTATTGCACGCGGGCGTTCAAACAGCTAGCGGCGGGCCTGGTCCTATATATATATTATAATATTAAAATAAATGTATGAATATGCATTGTAAGCAATTGTATTTATGCTCACGGAAATCACAGACGATACTAAGCATGTAAAAAAGGGTAGTATACGTGATGCTAACATCTATGGTTTAGAGTGTGTGCAGAGGTGTGGAGAGTCTCTGGCCGTGAACGGGTGTGAGAGGTCGTGCGCCAAAGTTGTGGCGACGATCTAATATTTTGTATTATGCCAGATGAATCAGTTAATTGTTTCTTAATATACAGACAAGTGTATTTTCAATTGTAGTTTTGTGCCTCGTGTAAAAATATAAGTTGTTAAGAGCAGTAATCGAGCTTTAATCAATAAAATAACAAATTATTTATTGTATGAAGTTAAGAAGTCTTATTTGAATAGTAAGAACCTTTGAATGGAACTAAGTAGCTCCTCTGTCCGCGTACGTGGGTTGAATGGCGGTATTTAAGGGCCAAACCGTCTAAAAACCTGTGGACTTTAATTAGTAATACAAATTAATAATATAGAGGAGTATTACAAACTGAGAGCTGAATTGTTAATGTTCTTACAAGATCTGAATATGCTAATCGTTTTTCTGACCCTATTTTGCTCTTGAAATTAGCATTTTTGGCAGATCTTTTTAGCCACCTTAATAATTTGAACAAGAACCTCCAAGGTAGAGAAGAAAATATTATAACAGCTAAAGATAAAGTCAAAGCATTTCACGCAAAACTTCGATTGCGGTTAACCTCTCTTCAAAACAGTATATTCGAGTCTTTCCGTGTGTTCAGAAGATTGTTGAAGATAACGCATCAGACCAAAGTCTCGTAGTAAGGGCTCACATTCCTTGCATGATACAGAGCTAATACAGAGATAATTTACAAGCGAAACTTATGACATACTTTCCAGACTTGCATTCTGAAGCTGACAATGGGCGTAGATGGATTTTAAACCCTTTTTTAGACAAGTCAATAGATCTGGCTGATGTCACCACAAATATGAAAGAATGTCTTATAGATTTAGCTGCTGATGGCATGCTTAAAATGGAATTTAATTCGTGAAGTATCGACGTATTTTTGATGAAAAGAGAACATGAATACCCAGAGCTGGCAAGGGAAACTCTAAAATTATTAGTGCCATTCGCCACTTCATACTTGTGTGAACTAAAATTTTCTGCAATCGTAGACATTAAAACTAAAAGATAAATAGACTGCAATTAGAAAATGATTTGATTATTAAGGTTCAAAAATACCACCACGATTTGATAAACAAGCCCATCCTTCTCACTAAAATTGTGTTTTGATTGTAGTGGTAGAACCTTGAATTTTTCATTCAGCCCGCGACCCCCCCGAGTAAAGCTTCGCGACCCCCCTAGGGGGGTCGCGACCCACAGATTGAAAAACACTGTAATAAATCATAAATCAGACGTGGCTTTAAAGGAGCCACCGTTACTTTATGTTGTTGTTTTTCGGGTTTAGGGCGCGTCGACGACGGGGTCATTAGCGCCCTAACAACAACCAGGCGTGACAACGTGGCAAAATTGCCGTCTGTGTGGCCGACTGTAAAGGGGTCGGCCACAGAGACAGCACAATAAAATACTAGCATACTAATTAAAATACCGTCTGCGTGGCCGACTGTAAAGAGATCGGCCACGCAGACAGCAACGTAAAACATAAAACTTAAAAAAGGCAGTAAATTATAAAAATACATATATTAACTGGTTGGCTGTAAAAGGGGCCAACCAGTTTAAAAAGCGCGTAAGCTGGCTGGCTGTAAAGAGGCCAGCCATATAAGTAGTGTCGCAAGTAAAAACATTGCTTGGATTAGTGGCTGTAAATGGCCACTAATCCAATCTAAAACCTAGGCCGATCTGCCCAAAATTTTTGGGACAAGACCGGCCAGACTGCAAAACTTTAAAACCTTAGCCACGTTGTCACGGTCATCGCTTAAAATAAGGGACAGATCGTTGCCTAAGCCAACGTCTGCCCTTAAATCTAAAAACAATATACATTCGGTTAAAATGTGGCGTACCGTCAAAGGTACACCACAAGTATCACATTCCGGAGGGTCCTCTCGGCGGAGAAGGAATCTATGAGTAAGAGGACAGTGCCCTATACGGAGGCGAGTAAGGAGAAACCTCATCCCTCCTCCCCCGCTGGAAGGAGCTGCTCCACGGCTGGACGGTCGCTTTGACCTGCCGGAGCTTATTATGCTCGACTTCCAGCCACTGCCTCTGCCAGATATCAAAGATAAATCTCTTCACCGCCGAGGCAAGGTCTGACTTTGGGACCGGAGCAAAGTCGATTCGGACCTTGTCACAGGCTAACTTGGCAGCTTCATCTGCTGCCTCGTTCCCCCTGATTCCCACATGGCCCGGTACCCAGCAGAATAATACCTCCTTTCCACGAGATTGGAGGGAAAGGAGGGCGTCCTGGATGTCCTGGACTAGACGGTCTGCTGGGTACATATTACCTATGGCCTGAATACAGCTGAGGGAATCACAGCATATGATGAAACACTTATCGGGATTTACTTTCATATGCTGGAGCGACTTTAGCACGGCATAGCACTCGGCAGTAAAAACGCTGCACTTGCCGTCCAGTTTGAATGTATAAGTCGCTCGAGGGAACACTACGGAGCATCCTACTCCGTTAGCCTGCTTAGACCCATCCGTATATACCGGGGTGAATGTGTGATACTGATTTAGGATATCGGTAAAAAAATTAACAAAAACACTATTATCGGTAAACAATTTATTATACCGACAAAGATTTAAAATTATTCTGGGCATCGTTAAAAGCCAGGGAGGAGATTTACTCCATCCCTGGTGATAAAAAGCGGGCAGCTCACAACCATATTCTTCTAAAATAGCCTTTGTACGGTGGCTGAACGGTTTGGTCGCTCTACAGCGATTGGCATATAGCCGTTCAAAGTTCGGACGCATCACTACGTCGTGCACGGGACTACCAGGAGTTGTGGCAATATGTACATAGTGTCGCACCATGAGGAGATGCCGCCGGGTGGAAAGCGGCGGCTCGCCAGTCTCAGCACAGATGCTGGGTATGGGGCTGGTGCGGTAAGCACCAGTGGCGAGCCGGATTCCTGCATGGTGGACACTATCCAGTATCCGTAGATAACTGTCCCGTGCCGAACCGTATACTATGCAACCGTACTCTAAACGCGACCGTACAAAGGCTCTATAAAATTGCAGCAGGCAGGAGCGGTCAGCGCCCCATGACCTGCCACAAGACATTTTAAAATATTCAGAACTTTCAAGGCCCTGGCTTTCACATCTTTAAGATGAGGCAGCCAGCTGAGCCTTGTGTCTAGGATAAGGCCCAGAACCGAACTGTATCAGTAAAAGTTAATACGGTGTTCCTCAAGGTAAGGTGGGGCTCTGGTAAAAGACTTCTATTACGAGTAAAAAGTACACACCGGTTTTCTCGGCGGAGGAAACGAAAACCGGTGTGTACTGACCATTCATCCAGCCTGTTCAAACGCGAGCTGCAACTGCCGCTCAGCGCTTCTCAGGCTGGAAGATGCTATAAAAATTAAAAAGTCATCCACATATAAGGAGTACCGTATGGGACTCCTATTGTGGCTGCAATACTATTAATTGCAATTGCAAACAATGTAACACTTAAAACTGACCCCTGAGGGACACCGTTTTCCTGGATAAAAAGATCTGACACTTCGCCACCAACTCGGTACCGGAAGCAACGTCGTGATAAAAAAAGATTTTAAAAAAGCGGGGAAGTTTTCCTCTAAAACCCCGTTCATGTAGTTGTTTTTAAAATTATGTGTCGCCAGGTAGTATCGTATGCTTTCTCGATATCGAAAAAGACACCTATGAGGTGTTGGCTGCGGACGAAAGCGTCTTGGATTGCAGCTTCCAGTAGGATCAGGTTGTCCAAGGTGGAATGGGACTTCCTGAATCCACACTGAAGCGGCTGAGAAGATTTTGGGATTCCAGACGCCAGACGAGGCGGCGATTTACCATCCTCTCTAGCGTCTTACCCACGCAGCTTGTAAGGGCGATGCTACGATAGCTACCTGGCAATAATTTATCCTTTCCAGGTTTTAAAATTGGGATAAGCGTTGCTTCTTTCCACGAGTCGGGGAAGTGTCCTTCGGTCCAGATCTGATTAAAAATATCTAAAAGGTACTCCTTAGCATCATTACTAAGATGCCTCAGCATCTGGTACTGGATCATATCAGGCCCTGGAGCGGTGTCATTGGCACTGTTTAATGCCGACTCCAGCTCCCAAGTTGTAAATGGGCAGTTGTAGGCCTCTGTATTCGACGAATCGAAGCACAGCGCTCGCCTCTCGGCAGCAACCCTTCGTTGCTGAAACCGAGGATCAAAACTGGCAGATGAAGTGATGGCAGCGAAATTCTCCGCCATCAGCTGCGCTATGCTTCGTTCGTCGGTAATTACACGTCCTTGATCAGTAAAACCAGATACTGGTGGGCGGGAGTACCTTCCAGATATACGGCGAATGGACTCCCATACTTTCGACGAAGGTGTGGAACGGTTAATGTTGGCTCACAAAGTCCTGCCATGACGCCTTTTCTTGCTCTCCTTAATAACACGACCGCGCCTTTGCTCTTGCAATACGGAACGCTGCCAGGTTGTCTGAAGTTGGGTGCAACCTAAAATGGCGCAACGCCCGTCTACGACCCTGAATAGCGGAACGACATTCGTCAGTTCCACCGGGGACGGGCGTCTCCTTCGCAGCGTTCCGGAGCTTTTCGGATGGGAAACGTCAGCTGCCTGGTGAATCACCTGTGTAAGGTGATTCACCCCTTCTCCCTCAATACTGTTGTACTCCTTGAGAGTAATGGAGTGCTGGTAAGTTTCCAGTCGGCTTTGCTGACGTTCCATTTACGTCGGTACTCCCTCCTCCGCGTTCAAAACTCTACGTGCATCCAGATTGGGAAGTGGTCACTCCCATGAAGGTCGCGATCCACCTCCCAATGCACGGAGTCCGCGATTGAGGGGGAGCACAATGAAAGGTCGATGGCAGAGGACGATCCGGAAGCAGTGGTGAAATGAGTCATTTGCCCTGTCATTTAGGATACAAATGTCCTCCTGCTCTATCAATCTACCACTACCACTCGGCTCCCCGGGGGCAATCGGTGGTTAGAACCCCACAACGCACTGTGGGCTTGAAACTCTCCCAAAAGGAGAAAGGGCCGAGTGAGTTGTCGTAGATGCCAACCAGGTCGTCGTAGTCGACAGACAAACTGGGTGGCAGGTAGAGAGAGCATACGGTCAGTTTGATTGGACCGTGTATTTTCACCGCTACTGCTTGTAGATGGGAGGTGAGAGCAAACGGGTTCGGAGTGGACAGTGTTCCGAACAAACACAGCCACTCCCTCCCTTCGCTCGATCACCCCTACAGGTATCGTCCTCTTCCTCATAAATGTTCGTATCCTCCTTTAAGCCACTGGTTGGTTGTAGTGGTCATAAATATGTGTCTCTTGTACTACAGAGACACAATGAATTAGACCGTGCTAAGAGGTGGACTTCCTCTTTGGTGAGCCCTGACACTCCGTTTACGTTCCACTGAAAGTATGGAGTGAAGCGCCATTCTAACCTATTTAAAATCACCCGCCCGGATCGGCGTGGAGTCCTCCCTGATGATGGTAGCTGACGAACGGACCCCTACCAGGTTTCGTCCACCAGCATTAGAACTGTACTTCGGGGTCCGAAGACGAATCTGCATTTTGTAAGGCCTCGGTGCCTGGCGGTTCTTTCTTCCGCCGAGACCTTCGCCCCCTTCCTTCTCCGCCAGTCTGTGCCCTGGGGGGAGAGATGAAGGAGACTTGACAAACATACTGGGATCCGTATGTTTGAATTTCGGACCCCGAACCTTTTGCACTGTCTGCCATCCGCTGCCGGCAGATGGCGTTGCCGATGCTGTTTCTGATGTGGATGCTACATCATTTACAGGCGCTACTTCTGCTGTTGCAGAAGCACTAACCATTGTAACCTTTGCAGCAGATGACTGTGCTTTCGCTGATGGACTTGCTGAACCTGTTGCATTTGTGGTCGGGTTTACAAAAGTGTTGCTGCCGACGTCAGAGGTCCTAGGTGTTATGACCTTTGTGGCATTGGCGCCACAATTGCATTGACATGAGCACGTTGTACTTGTGCCCATGTCCGCAACTGTCGTCTGGGTGGCAACACTTTCTTTCCTGACGGGAGTTGAAAGAGTCTTAGCGAAGCTGCTAGCAAAGATGGGTGGTGCTAGCGCCTTGTACCGCTTCTTCGCTTCGCCGTAAGGGATTCGCTCTTTTGTTTTTAACTCCTGTATCTTTTTCTCTTCAAGATACAATCGACACTCCCTGCTCCAGGCTGGATGTGCCCCGGAGCAGTTGACACACACCTGTGGGAGGGTACAACTAATACCTGGCTCGTGTGCAGCCTTTCCACATTTCCCACAGGTGGGGTTGCCCTTGCAGGTCGCCGTCGTATGACCGAACCTCTGGCACTTGAAGCAGCGCATGGGGTCCGGTACATACGGGCGTACATTAAGTTTTAAATACCCTGCTTTGATGTCTTTGGGCAACGTTGGAGTGTCGAACGTCAGGACGAAGGTGGCCGTCTTTTCAAGACTGCCGTTTACCCTTCGCTTTATCTGACGAACCTCGACCACATGTTCGGATGCCCACTCCTTAAGGAGTACCTCGGACTCTAAATCAATTAGATCCCGGCAGGTGATCACGCCTTTGCTTGAATTCAGAGTCTTATGGGGTTCGCATTTTACTGCGAACTCCCCGAGCCTCTCAGACTTAAGGAGCAGGACAGCCTGCTTGTGAGTTGACGTTTCAAGCAGCAAGGTTCCGTTCCTCAGCTTTTTGACTGATTTTAGGGTTCCCGCTATACCCTCTAAACCCTTTTGATGTAAAATGGAGAGACCTTCTCAAAAGATCCCTCCAGCCTTTCCATGACAATGAAGGCATTATCCAGTAAATAACCCTTCCCGTTACTGTTTGCCTGGTCACGGGGAGGGCTTTCCACCCTGGCCCGCTTACCAGTTTTTTGGGCGTTGGAGTGACATTGCTCCCGCGGCGTGCCCAAGCCGCAGGAGGAAGAGTTTGGTTTTTTGTTATTTCTCGTTTTTGTCCCACGAGTTCGGAGGAACTAAATGTCGAGTGACGTGGAGCCCCCGCATCACGCCACCAAGCCCAATACAACAGGGGTGCGGCAGGTGCCCCTGAGGTTGTACGCTAACGGGTGGTTTGCCTCACCACCCATCCACCTCCTCGGCACGTTACTCACCTTGAGGTTGAGGGGTTTTTTATAGAGGTTTTTACCGTCCTCGCGATCCGGGCGTTGAAGCCAAGATCCCCGTTCTCCTAGGCACACAACGTTCCACCGCCACGCCCTACGGTGGTCGTTGAAGCATGGTAGGAGTTTACGGTGTGGGAAACTTGCGGCGCTCACACAGTTTCCAGCTCGGGCACCGCGGGTTCGCCAAACCCGTACCTGGCACTTGCGTACCAGGCCCCTGCGGGGACCGTTACTTTAAACTGTACAGCACCTGGCCGACTGTAAAGGGGCCTACAGGTTCACAAAATAATTAAAACACGAATTGTTTCGCTGGCTATATTGTGTCAAGCGAGATAGGAATTATACCAATATAACAAATAAAAACAATGCACATGGATGGATGGATGTAAAGAGGCCACCCGTCCAATTTAAAACTAGGCCGATCTGCCTAACATTTCAGGCACAAGACCGGCCAATACACAACATTTAAAACACTCGCCACCCTTTTGGTAGAAGTGGGGGAGAGAGAGAGACAGAGAGTGAGAGAGATAGAAATTTCTAACCTCTTTACTTCTATGGAAACCTGGTAGAATATAATTTCCCAAGGTTGTAAATACAGTCTTGTATTAAATTAACACACAGTATTTGTAGCCTAGAGTGGCCTATGACAGATGGGCACAACGAAACATCAATAAGGCTCCATTTCCCTTTTGATACAGAACCCTACTAGCAAAATAAATAAGTATTATAAGTTAATGAATAAGGCTGACTTGCTGGGTGAACAGATACTGTCACGATTTGTGCAAATAGGTACTTTGGCAACGATAACTCGTAATGAACATAAACTGTTTTTGATGTAAACAGTTACCTTTGTGAACATGTTTTTACTAACTGTCCCACATGAACGGATTTTCAAACACATACTTCCTAGAATGAACAGACCTGTATAGCCAATTGTTCATGAGCAATAGATCTCCAGAGCATACTAGCAGCCACGTCATCTCTCTTCTTAGACGGCAGTGACACCACCACGGACTCGTGACTGCCATGCAGCGCCCGCCGGAGGACGGCCGCCATCTTAGCTGTCGTCTCCATATCCCACGTGCTGCATTCTACGGGAGTCAGAAAGTACCAGCATATAACAAACGTTGATACAAGACCGTTGAAATTAGCTAGCTTTTATCTAGATTCCATATAGTAGTTTATTTTCAACGACCACTTTGAAAACAATTAGTGACATTTATCTTGGTAAGGTCATCGAAATTCCAGTTATGGTGTGGCTTTTGGGAGCGTCGACAGCGAGACCATTAGTTGTCTAACAACACCCAGCTTACAATGTGGCACACAAATATACTAAAATACTATCTGTATGGTAGACTCTAAGGCCGGGCGCACATTGACGCGCAGCTGACGCAGGCGGTGCAGCACAGTTTCTGTCTCTCTATCTTTTTGGGCGGAACAGCGCGTATTGAGACGCAGGGCAGGGCAGCGCAGTACTGCGCCGCACGTGGCCTGCGCCACGTTGTGTTCACGACACAGAAACTGTGCCACGCAGCTCACTCGTGTCGGTTTTTGCCGTAACACTTCTTGCGTTATTTATAATCTTGCTTTCCTTATAATCATTTTCAACTATGGAATAAGAAAAAATGATTAAACTGGTGCGTAACCAACCTGCAATTCACAATATCAGTCGTAATTAATGCATAAAAATTAAATTTAAACAAGAAATTTGGACAATGAGCCCAACAAGTGGCGAGTAAATTCAGCATTTATTTATCATAAAATTGTCCACTTACAATTTTCACTTTTTTTTCTCCTTTTGCATTCATTTTTCACAAAACTTTTTTTTTAAAAAAAGATTGATATATGGGCTGTTATAACATTATTTGTTTTCTTATTATTTGTACTACATCTTTCATTAGTGTCCCCGAAAACACTTTTTTTCGGAGGATTCTTGTGAAGACAATTTCCCGAGTAATTTGTTGAATACTGCTTTTTTAGTTTCAAGTATTTCTTCCGTTCTGTTACGTATTTTTCTTAAAAATATAATATGAAATAAAGGAGAAATACATTCTTATAAATGTCATGTACCGTCAAACGCTAAATAATTAAATAAAAAACCACGAAAATACTGCGAGATTTTCTTCAGTTCTAATAGGTCGAGAAAATAACGGGTTAGTTTATGCCGTGAATCTCCGCTCGCGCCATCCAAAAATAATCTTTTGAGAATTCTTGTGTCACTGCAAAAGCCAAATGAGAGTTTGTTCCTTTCATATACTCACTTTTGCGTGTTTTATCTAACTCAGCTTCTGTTAAAATAATAACAATTTTCCAAGTTCGGCATCCCAATCTGATTCAGAAATAAAAAAAAACGAGTTTTTGCTTTCAAATGTTTTTGGTTACGCTTTTTTGTCGGTTTCTCGCAACACTACAATGCTTTGTAAACTGCCGCACGAAACTGCGGTCTAAAGCGCCCCACACACTTACCCGGGGCGCACATTGAGCTGCGTTGCGCAGCGCAGAGCAGGGCAGGGCAGGGCAGCACAGACCCGCGCATATTAGAGCGCATCAAAGCATTGTTGTTTTGTGAGCCAAACAAAGCGTAACCAGAAACATGTCGGCGGAATATCTTGATTTGAGCTCCGAGTCTGACTCTGATACTGAGCTTGAAACACTGTTATTAATTCATCAAAAGCAGAGGAAAGTAAAACTTTGGAAAAGTGAATACATGAACAAAAGAAGCTCACATGGTGCATTTGCTCTAACAAGAGAATTTTCGGATGAAAGATTCATAAATTATTTCCGGATGACTCGAGCGGAGTTTGAAGAGGTTCACAACCTAATCGAACCTGTTATTCACTCCGAGAAGTGCAACGCTCAAATACCTATCGGAACTGAGGAAAAATAGGCAGTATTTGTGAGGTAATTCTACTTTATTTCGTATGATAGTTTTAAGGAAATTACATAACAGGACGTAAAAAACACATTGTACTACAAAAATAGTGCTCAACAAATTATTCGGAAAAATGGTTAATGAAGGTGACGTGAATCTTCAATGTCTCGGTGGGAGTCGGACGGAGGCTGCTTGGAAGAGGAAGACAGCGTAGAAGCAGAAGAGCTCAGAGTGAATGTTCTCGTTCGTATTGATGCCAGGGTACAGTTGCTGACGGGGGTAATGGAAGGTTCAGAAATTTTCAGCAGCCGTGCTTCCTCTTGTGATACTGTGACGAATACGTTCCTTCTCACAATGTGCTGAGATTCTGGAGGCATTTTTTTTGTTAGCTCATACATGGACATGAAGAATAAATACAGAGCGTCCTTGGGGGCTCTGCTTTCTTCCAATTCTTTTCTTTGTTCTGCTCTTTCTTTTGATCTTTGTTCACGTTGTTCAATAGCAGTTTTTATTAAGTTGTCGATATCAAATCTTTTCAATATTTTGTTTGTTGTTACGGCGTTGTTGTCGGAGAATCAACAATTTCGTTTGCAGACAAATCAAGCGGGCTACCCCCTTCAGAAGTAGGTTGAGATAATTCATCATTTTCCTCGTCAACCAGGTAATCGAAATGATGGTTCTCAGATTCTACATACAGATTTTGTGATTGTTCTGAGTGTTCATCATCGTTGATGAAATTCGTGTCGCGGTTTTCATTGACCATGTACCGCAATAAAAAATCCATTTGAGCTTGGAACCTCCAGGATTTTATTTCGGCTGCAGCCACACCACTTCTTATCATACGCTTCTGTCGTCGTAGAGCATCTCTGTGGTTGTTCCTTAATTTCGTCCAAGTAGATTTGGCTTCGTCACCCGAAAAAAATGAAAACAATAATTTATTTAATAAATTACTTAAATTGGAGAATCACTTATTGTCACTAACACGTATATAAAATACACATAGAAGCCAATAAAAAAAGTTCGTAAAGTATGTGAATGTTAATTGTAATTCTATGTGAGTAGTTTATTTTATAATTTTATATTACATTAACGTTGATGTAAATAGGTATTGTCTTAATTAATGTCATAATTAATCTGTTTAAAATAATTTTAATAATTATTTAGATTGAGGAACTGTATCGTATCGTATCGTTTGGTTTCAGGTATCTTGCTTCTGGTGATGGTTACAAAAGTTTTTTTTTTTTTTTTTTTTTTTTTTTTTTTTTTTTTTTTTTTTTTTTTTTTGAGGTTTAAGGGCGCGTCGACAACGGGGTCATTAGCGCCCTAACAAAAACCAGGTGTGACAACGTGGCAAAATTGCCGTCTGTGTGGCAGACTGTAAAGGGGTCGGCCACAGAGACAGCACAATAAAATACTAGCATACTAATTAAAATACCGCCTGCGTGGCCGACTGTAAAGAGATCGGCCACGCAGACAGCAACGTAGAACATAAAACTAAAAATAGGCAATAAAATATAATAATACATACATTAACTGGTTGGCTGTAAAAGGGCCAACCAGTTTAAAAAACGCGTAAGCTGGCTGGCTGTAAAGAGGCCAGCCATATAAGCAGTGTCACATGTAAAAACAGTACTTGGATTAGTGGTTGTACATGGCCACTAATCCAATCTAAAACCTAGGCCGATCTGCCCAAAATTTTTGGGACAAGACCGGCCAAACTGCAAAACTTTAAAACCTTAGCCACGTTGTCACGGTCATCGTTTAAAATAAGGGTCAGATCATTGCCTAAGCCAACGTCTGCCCTTAAATTTAAAAACAATTCACATTCGATTAAAATGTGGCGTACCGTCAAAGGTACGCCACAAGCATCACATTCCGGAGGGTCCTCTCGGCGGAGAAGGAAACTGTGAGTAAGAGGACAGTGCCCTATACGGAGGCGAGTAAGGAGAACCTCATCCCTCCTCGCCCGCTGGAAGGAGCTGCTCCACGGCTGAACGGTCGGTTTGACCAGCCGGAGCTTGTTATGCTCAACTTCCAGCCACTGCCTCTGATAATCATCAAAAACAATTCTCTTCGCCGCCGAGGCAAGGTCTGACTTTGGGACCGGGTCAAAGTCGGTTCTGACCTTGTCGCAGGCTAACTTGGCTGCTTCATCAGCTGCCTCGTTCCCCCTGATTCCCACATGGCCCGGTACCCAGCAGAATAATACCTCCTTTCCACGAGATTGGAGGGAAAGGAGGGCGACCTGGATGTCCTGGACAACACGATTTGCTGGATACATATTTCCTATGGCCTGAATACAGCTGAGGGAATCACAGCATATGATGAAACACACTTATCGCCATTTACTTTCATATGCTGGAGCGACTTTAGCACGGCGTAGCACTCGGCAGTATAAACGCTGCACCTGCCGTCAAGTTTATATGTGTAAGTCGCTCGAGGGAACACGACGGAGCAGCCAACTCCGTTAGCCTGCTTAGACCCATCCGTAAATACCGGGGTAAAATTATGATGCTCGTTTAAGACATCTCTAAAAATTCTGATAAAAACATTATCTGCGGTACACAGCTTGTTGTGCCGCGATAATTCTAAAATCGTTCTGGGCCTCTTTAAAAGCCAGGGAGGAGATTTACTCCAACCCTGGTGATAAAAGAAGGAAGCTCGAATCCGTATTGTTCTAAAATT
>JARYHS010005986.1:0-24203 GCA_031002005.1 Vandiemenella viatica
CGCTCCGACACCCTTCAGCCGCAGCCTCTCAACCACCTGCGGGGACCATCTTCAGCGCCCCCCGTACAGCCCCCGGCCATCGACGCCGACGAACCGATGCCGTTAGCTCCACAGGTACCTCCATCACAACCTGCACCACGACGCAGGTCGGCACGCATCGCCAGGGGAACAGCTCCGTACTCCCCCGGAGGTAGCCTTCATAGTCTGCTCCAGGGCGCCGCGGCAGACGACCTCGCAGACGTCGCAGACATCGCTTCCCCCCCCCCCGGAGGGAGGTATGTTCAGTCTGCCAGTAAAGGCCCCTGCCAGGCAGACCTCACACACAACGCGCCTGCACGCCGGGATACATATACGACTCCAAACAGGAGCAGAGGCATCAAAACAAACCAGGAATATAAATAGAATCATCTAGAGGCTAAGTGGGACCTTTTCTTACAGAGGTCGCCGTACTACCACACAACGGAATTCCTGCGCCAGGCCGCCTATATAAGCGTAGCCGGCAGCTCCACCGACAGTTCCGACCTGACCGCTGAACCAGCGTCTACTACAGAAGACCACCGGAAGTTCGCGAGAAGTAGAAGCCGTCACTCTACCCCGGATCAGGACCAGGCTAAAATTCTCGACGGTCATCGGATAACTGTACCCACATTTGTTTATTGTTTACCAGTTGTTTTTGTGTACTGAGTAATAAACCTCAAGGAACCGTTAAGTGTAGTTCACTTCACCTACAGCATTGCAAGACTACCTACGATTTGCCTCGCATTGCACCCCTAACTTTCTAATATTTACAGTTTATCATTCAATCCGAATAACCTACGGCCCAGACCTGACTCTTACAATCAAAAACAATTTTTAAGAATCTTAGCTTCCACGGAGACCACGATATTTGTAAGGCAAGTGCGTTAACCACTGAGCTGCCTGAACGCTACTCGGAAAAACAGTACAGAGACGTCCATATCCAACGCGTCTGTCAATTGCCGTCCAGTAGTATTTCGAAATTATGAGACAACATGTGTTATTTATACAGATAATTTTTCAACCAAATGTAGACAGTATTTTTCTCCTTGTTTCAAAGGATAAGTGTGCAAAGTTTCATGGAGATTGGATGAAAACTGTGGATTTGTATGAAGAACAAACAAACATACATACATCCATCTTTATATATATATAGATTACTGCAGATCACACACAACTGACTGCGAATCACCCCTGAGGGATCAATATAATATAAAAAAGTGTACACCTACAGCATTGCAAGACTACCTACGATTTGTCTCGCATTGCACCACTAACTTTGTGATATCTACAGAGTAATATTCAATCCAAATAACCGACGGCCCAGGCGTGACTCTTACGATCAAAAGCAATTTTTAAAAATCTTAGCCACCACAGAGATTTGATCCGGAGAGCACGACATTTGTAAGCAAGCGCTTTATCCACTGAGCTGCCTGACCGCTACACGGAGAAATAGTAGAGAAACCTCCATATCCAACGCGTCTGTCATCGCCGTTCAGTAATTTTTCGAAATTTTAAGATAACATGTATTATTTATACAGATAATTTTTCAACCAAATGTAGACACTATTTTTCTCCTTGTTTCAAAGGATAAGAGTGCAAAGTATCATCGAAATTGGATGAAAACTGTGGATTTGTATGAAGAACAAACATATATACACTTATCTTTATATATATATAGATTATGTAGTCTATTATACAAATCTCCGAACTTTTCAAGTGTATTTATTTATGTCCTTCAATTCGAAATATACATCTATTAATGAAAATTAGTGGCTTGTTCAAAAAAAAAAAAAAAAATATTAGCCGTGTCACTACGTGTGATTTTGCACAAGTATTTTTTTAATGGTCGAGAACAACTGTGCAATATTTGATCAGAATCTGTGAGACCATCCCCTCGTAAGTTAATGCACCATTTTCGATATATATTCAATCCCTGGCGCTACTAATATCTGTGAAATGCGACCATTGGTCATATGCATTTAGCATATAAGCAGTGTGTTGTCCGATTCTGACTGCAGTGGATTTAGACAATGTCGGTTTTCACTTCGTCCAACACAGTGCGATATGCCTGCGATTGTGGGTTATTGCTACCTATTGCTGCACTATATTTCTGTAGACACTGCTTGCAAATGCGGTGTGACAAATGTTTACAACACGAGGTATGACTATACTTTTTAGCATATTGAAACTGTGATTTAAATTGCATCTGATGAATCAAATGTTCTCATTGCAGGTTAATTCATACTACTGCTCGAATTGTTTAGAGCATATATGGGATAGGAAGTCTCAATTAAATGCAAGGTGTCCATTTTGTTTGGAGTGCCCAATTTGTTGCACTACTCTGACCACGCGACTTACTAAGAAGCCTGATCCTAACAACCCAGATTACACTGCAATGCGGAAGTGTTATTACTTGGCTTGTGGTGTATGCCGCTGGACGTCTCGCGATGCTGGACTTGCTGATCGAACGTCTCGTAAGTGCAAACTTTTAACAAATTGTTAATAATATTAGGGGAATGAGATTAGAGTGCGCCAAACTTCACGTCATGGTATAGTTAAATTGTTCATTCCGAATGCGAGCAGGAACTTTTTTCAAGCAGCAATGTTTGCGGAAGTGTGGTTAGGCTGAAGTGTAGCCAAAATAAATGACGCTCCGTGGTATAGCAATAGCCACGAGATTTTTAGAATTTAATTGCTTTCATGAGCGCCATGGTCCTGATAACATTACTTTACAAAAGTCACCCAAGACGTGTCGCGATTTGACTGGGACAAACTAATTAGTATTGCGCGATAGAGTATAAAATGCGATTTTACTATTCATTTTTTAGTTTATTTCTTGAGCACAATGTTACTTGCGTGTTTAGTTCAACCCCATTATAATTCTTAAGCGTAAATAGTATCGCTATGTGTGATATTGTAAAATAGTGCTACCCTACCTGATGAAATTGGCTACAAATAATCCTTACGTTCAGTACTTAACCAACTTGGTGCGCAGATATGTGGTCGATTTCAAAGTTTAGTTATTACGGGGGATTGCACCACTTTCTCCTATCCGAAAATGGTACTAACCCGTTGAAAATTGGTTTAACTGCTTCGATATAATGGTCTCTTCACGTTTCCCCACTATATTTATGGAAAAATAGCCACAAATTAAAAATGTCTGAATTTGACAAAGCTATCACATGCCGCCAGCACTGCAAAATTGATTAGAATCTATTGATATCTTGATGTTTTTGGCATTTCAGCTTCTCGTCGTAGTAAAAATTCGCCCGAAATTTACAAATAGAAAATATACGTACGAGCTTTATTCGAGGACACCCGCCATATTATATCCATAAGACGCAATCATAGACAATAGATTGCTTCACATTGTAATTTTCTAGATGGCTGCCGCCGAATGAAATTTTTTTTTTCTCTTGGTCAAGGCTGCATTTCAACCTAACCACCTTTGATAAAACGAAACTGTTTGGGTTGAAATGATTCCTGTACCGATAATTTGTCATTTTTGCAGTGCTGGTGGCATTTTTCAGTTGCTCAGCATCTCATATTTCGGCGATTTTTTCGTAAAGCGTGGAGAACGTGAAGGCATTGTATTGAAGCAGTTAAACCACATTTCAACGGGTTAGTACCATTTTTGGATTGGTAGAGTTAGTTCAGCCGTCCCCTTATCACGAAAAGGCCCATTACGAAGTTCCTTGAAGCAGAAATGCTTATCATAAATTCTTTGATGTGATTTCTGTTAAATAGCTCCAAAGAAAATGAATGTTTTGAGTGTCCTATCGTTTCCCCCCTCCCCCTCTTTCAGAAATTTACGATAATTCGGTGAGATTCGAAATGTTTATCACGCAACCGAGAGAGGGGTGTGGTAGATTGTTATATCGGTTAAATGTCTCGTCCTGTTGCTTTTAGGACAAAACCCGGTAGCTGTAAAATAAGAATGGAGAAAGAAGGACTTGTGGTATTCGCTTCAAATTTACCACATACGTTCCTGTGGTCATACCTTTTAAGAAAAAGTGTACAAGAAAGCAAAATTACCCTTATCTTAGACGTGAAGCAACATAAAAGTTACGAATTAACGCTTCAGAAAAACCGCCATTGCACTACATATTGGCACGTCAAAGATAATGTTATTGTAAAAACTATGGCTTTACATGATCACAACAACTGTGAAATCTTTAATGAATTTTTACACAATATAATTTTTTTTTTTATTATTGGCATTCTGTTTGAGACCATACAGCCATTCTACATTTTTACAAAGCTTCTTACATCCATTTGCGTAACTTATAAATATGTTTCAGTGCTATGTGGAATAGGGCAGATGCAAGAATATTTCCATGTGAATTGCGATATTATTTGCTATCAATAAAAAGCAGACATCACGCCGAGAAATACATTTTTTTTCTTTTGCGTGAACCGTTTATAAACAAATACAGCAGAACCAATTTCTTTTGGCACAATTTATTGGTGAGTAGTATAGTTCGTGGCAAATGGCCGCTTGCGATTGGTCGCGATGTGGGCCATCAGTAGCTTATTGGATCAGTAATTTATGTATGAATCCGCGTATTACAATACGTTTACTTACTGAGTAATAAAATTGCCTTTGAAACGCACTCGATTTAATGACAAAAGGTCGTAGAAGCTTTTATTGATTCTATTAATCAGACATCGACTGATTTAAATTTTATTCCGTTTTTCAGAATTTGCTCGCGTGGCTGAAATTATTACAATCGTGTATACGAAAATATATAACATTTATAAAATATGACTTCGTTAACAACCTTTCGCGTTTGGGTTGTAATGCAGCCTGGACCACAGTAATAATGATAAATACTATATGAAAATTGGAAATCCGCAATATCGTGTGTTTACATTTCACTATGGTCCAAGCTGCATTACGACTAAACGCATATTAGTAAAATATAATGTCGTCAATAGCCGTTGCTAGTGATTCCTCCAGAGTGCGCATATTATCTTTGGCGCGACAATATGAAGTGCAATGGCGGTTTTTCTGTAGCGTTAATTCGTAACTTTTATGTTGCTTCACGTCTAAGGTAAGTGTGATTTTGCTTCCTTGTACACTTTTTCTTAAAAGGTATGACCACAGGAACGTATGTGGTAAATTTGAAGCGAATACCAAAAGTCCTTCTTTCTCCATTCTTATTTTACAGCTACCCAAAACCCGCTGTGTATATGGCATTATTCGTTAGGTTCTTTACGTGAATTATAACGACCTATCGTTTCAAATTATCTTTCGGTATTACTGGAGATCTCAATTCCGCTAGGATCTGGTCATAATTCTGCAGCGGTCAATCTCAAGACTCTGCTAGAAATAGGTACTACATTTAACGGTTTCTTGCTCGTGCAGGCTGTATTACATCCTAATATCTGCTTGAAAATAGTGGTCCAGGCTGTGTTACAACGGAATTACTGCATGAAAATAATTTTGTAATAGATGTTGCCTCTACACTAAGCGTGGCGTTCATATTTTGAAAATACCTAATTTGATACTCTGTAAGCATTTTTGAGTTGCGTTCACTAGCTGAAGCAAGGTACCATGATGGCATTGATATAGTGCCCTTGTTTCACAGTTGGCGAATACGTCACGTTTCTCCTTTGCGCCGCAGCGTTTATTGCAAAACCTTTTCACAGGTCCAAAAATCTCCTAGCGTATTTCTCCGAATGGCCGTCCTCAGTTAAACATTGTTCACGCGACTATAGCTTAGCAATGTTTTATCCAAAATTTGTTCTTTAATCAACTTGGTCAGACTTCTATTTTTCTGATCTCGTTGAGGCGAATTTAAATTACTTTTTATTATATTTTGCTACTCTTCTAATGGACAGAATTGTCAGGTTTGATTCGTTCTAAGAATAATTGTAATACTGAATCTACTTTCACAAGCGGACGAAAACCTGTTCTTTTAACCACATTGCGCAAACGGTTCGTGGTCTGCAGCTTTGTCCCCAAAATTTGACATGCTATAGGCACTCATTTAGAGCCAACCATAGCTAGAATTGTTATGTAGTGATACAAAGATTTTTGTCTTGTATCACAAATACTGTAGCCAGTTATACTGTGTGAAAAAGTTGGGGGAAAAAATGCTAACGTGTCAGTTTCAAAACTATATGAAGATGGTTACGTAAGTATTATTGACGTCGAGGAACATTAGAACAATTAATTAGGATTCTATTTTAAAAAGCATTTCAGTATTACAAAAATGTTTTTGTTTCAGCCGGCGAAAAATGGCCTGTTAAGGAAAATATTATGTTCCACGTGTTAATTCACTCGTAGAATATTACAAGGATCTTGCCCTAAAAGAAAAGGAAGAAAAAAAAGTTCCTGGATACGAAACGGAAAGAAAATCAAAGGGAAGAGAAGTCAATTCCTCTGAGCTATCCGTCACGAGTTAAAGTCGAAATATTAGATTCTGCAGTCCGAAAACGGTTGGGTTTAACTCCTTTGCGGAGTTTACATCTGGAAGAGACCTTTACACCTTCGGTAGCAACAGATGATGTAGATGATTTATCACCAACTGTTTTTGAGGAGCCTCTCAATATTTCTGAAGGTAAGTTAAACCAGCATTTTATTCATTAAGAGGAAATGGATCTTAGAAAAAGAACGCGGAGCTTAAATTGAACAGTAGTCCCACACCCAAGAACCTTCATCCCTCAACTGATATCGAATTAATATCACGAGGGTAGAAAATAAACCACCACATTAGCGCTCGGCATGGTGTTGTAAAGCAAGAGTAGTGTTAATACGAAAATCACTTGAAACTGGAAGATTCTCGTATTAAATAAACGTCTACCATTCCCTCCCCCGCTCCCCCCCCCCCAAGATATTTTTAACTCTGATGTTGCCGCCATCTACGGCGAGTATTACAATAAACGTTACTAATAAGTACTTTATACGAAGTCATATCTAGTAGCTAGATAGAAAGAAATATCGCAGATTTATAATAGAAGAAAAACTCTTTTTTAAATTCTGATTTGCACATTTATCCTTTTATATAACTACTACTCTTTTGTGTAATACAAATTTAATATCTCTAATTTCATTTCCAGTAACCACACTAACCCAAAGGTTGAAACAACCAGAACTCCAGACTGGAGTGTCAGAATTGTACCCGCATTACAAACCTCTAATGGTAAAGCGGATAAAAACTTGCCCACGTTGTGAACATTTAATTGTTAAGCCAGAGTGTCTACCAGTCTCTACTAATTTCAAAATAAGGCTTTCAGCATAGTAAGTGCAAAAAATTTTACGTTGTTAAGTCTTTGTTTAAAAGTATAGGTACGAAACTTAATTTGAAAACCGTTTTGTTTCAGCTACATTGTTCCACGAGTGGAAGCAGAGACAATATAATAGAGACTGTTCACGTCCGTTATAATCTTTGGCGAAGTAAACTCCAGCCGCGAAGCTAGCGCTCCAAGGGTTCTTCCTCTCAAACACGCTGTGTCGTCACCAAAACGCGGCAATTTTGAAATGCTTATGACGCTGCCCCCCACCATACCACTTACGACATTTTATATATTGCTATGTATCCTTTCTATTACTTTTTATTTTACTTTTATTTACTTTTAATTTTTTTTTACTAATTTTTTAGTATTTGCTTAGTTTCTCATACCAAACAGCAGGGATGTTGAAAAAATAATGGAGGGAAATTGAAATAAAAAAAAAAGAAATAATTTGTTTGTTTTGAATTTTTATTACCTCAGTTGAAAATGAAACAAATAACAATTGCAATAATAACAGAAATAAAATCAGAATTATACAGCATATTTAGATATGATACATTACATACATATAATCATTACATTTTAGATATGATTTACAACATCCATGAAGAATTTTACAGGGTATTTAGAGATGATACATATGCACATTACTTTTTTAATTTGATTTACAACATCCATTGAGAGATTCAAAGTACAAAAATATATTTATTATATTGTACTTGTTTTTAATGGTGGGAAAGGCAAAATTAGAATTGCCACATGGAAGGTGCACAGTTCATATATGAATAGGAAGCTTGCAAATGTGGAGGCAAAGAGATGCAGGTTGAAAATTGACATCCTCGTATTAAGTTAAATAAGATCGCCTGGATGTGGAATTCACACTATGAAGGAATGATACTTGTACTTTTCTGGGAGAACTGATACTAACCGTATATGTGGGGTTGCTGTGATTGTGTCAATTCTTGATTTCATTCCACTTGATGATCATGTAATGTTCTTAAGTTTGCAAACGTCACATCTAGCTATGAAAATTATTCAGGTTCATGCACCAACAGCAGACAAAGATGATGAAGAAATAGAATCCTTCTATAACACCTTGAATGAAGCAATGAAACTTAGAAAAAAGGAGAGATTACACTGGTCATGGGTGATTTTAACTAAAAAGTTGGCAATGAAATGGTCCTGGGAGTTGAAGGAAATCTTAAAAGTTGGAAGGAATTTATGGAACTTCTTATTAAAGATGACAGAGTTGATCCTCCTCCACCAGATGAAATAATCAATGAGGTCATTCCAGAAATCACAAGGAGTTAAGTAGTACATGCCATTAAACTTCAGAAGAATGGTAAAGCCACAGGTCCTGATGGAATTTACTCTTAAGTTATTAAAGTTATAACTGAGCAGGATTCGAATGGTCTCGGCCTCTTGTCAGAAGAGGATTTCCATGCTGCAATGTCACACACAGAGCTATGTGGATCACCAACATCCAATAGGAGAAGGGAACTCAAGAAGAATAAAGGCTTGCGGCAAGGAACAGGTATGAAAATTCGGCCATGGGACCATGTAGTTACCGAAATAAGAATGGACGGAGGAGGATTTGAACCCGTGTCCTTCCGAATGCGATGCTAGAGCTTTAATGCTTGCACACCAAGCTCGATTAGAATATACACAAAACAATATTCAACATAAGCACATAACATAAAATAATATATTTAACATATATATATATCTTTCTGTAATGCTAAAAAAATTAATAAAATATTTTCATCAGTAAAGAGGCCCCAAACCCGCCTCCCCAAGCAAAGTGGCCATCCTTTTACTATTGTTCACCTCTGCACTTGTATCAAAGGTAATGAAATAGGATTAAGGAGGGAAGTGTTCTATGCTTCTAAGCATTAGGTGTATCAGTGATAGAGGTTAAAAAGCTACCAATGTATTAACCCTGAGATAAAATAGGGGGGGGGGGCACATTCTAAGATAGGAGATAAAATGAGGGCTTCTGTCCAATATACTGCCATTACTGTGACAGGTTTCATACTATAGAGTTGTGATTAGAGAAATAGTTACATACACAGCAACTAAGCAGGGTCTTTACAGAATATACATTAACAACAAACACACAAAATTTATATTTTAAACATGATTTACACTATCGCTATATTTAGCAGATTCTCCACAGATGGCATCTACTTCATGATCTGTTCCACCCATGGAGGAAGGAATATATGGAGACGACGCAAGGGACCTTCGCCACATACTGGAGTGAAACCGGGTGGAGTAAAGTGGGGAGGGGAGGCCGCCATATTGCTTGACAGAAGAAACACGGGAAACAGGCACAAAAACCTCAAGTGAATCATAAGACAACAGTGGCACCGCAATTTGATGATGGATTATTATGTAACTCGACGAGACACATCAAAAATGAAGAATAAAGTTTTTTGATATCGTGCTTAGTTCTCGAGATATATTGTCTCAAAAGAGTGGAGTTTCTGGTTGAAATTCAGAAGAAACGTGTCCCCAAAGTCAAATTTGGTGATAGATTCTTATGTAACACGACGATACAAATCGAAAATAAAGAATAAAATTTTTCGATATCTCGCTTAGTTCGCGAGATATACTGTCTCAAAAGTGAGGTTGTTAGGTTATGAGGGGATTCAACGATAACCATGGCGCCGCAATTTGATGACGAATTCTCATGTAACTCGATCAGAGAAACTGAAAGTAAAGAATAAATTTTTTTGATATCTCGCTTAGTTATCGAGATATTGTACCTTAAAATTGACGTGGTTAGGTAGAAATGCGGCCTGGACCAGAAGAAAACTATCATCATATCCGTATTTGATGATGAATTCGGACTAACTTAATGAGCAGGTAATTCTTTTTAACTTGAATAACAAACTGTTTATTTCTACAGTGCTTAAATTTTAGTTGATGTTCAAATAGGTTATGTTTCCACATTCTATTTCAGTAATTGACAAGAAAGATTTCAAAATCTAGAAATATACTTGTAGACATATTTACAAACAGAAACAAGTCATATCTGAAATTAAAAAAAAAAAAAAGCATAAGTCAATGTATAGAGCTTTAAAAAAAATTAATACTTCATAAAACCTCATAGTTTCTGAGGTTACTTAGAAGATATTGTAGTGTTAGTGGCCTATGTAATTTTGCTAGAAAAATCAGTGCATTCATAAATCAGAAGCTAACAGCTAATAATAAATAAATTGTTTGTTCTTTTCTGGTATACACCGCATTTCAACCTACCAACATTTCCATTACTATTGCCGCTACAAAACGAAACTATGTAGACACATCAAATCACAAGAAATGCATCGCGAACTACATTTCCGTCAAAAAAGTTTATTTCATCACGTTTAGTAGTTCGTACAGCACAAATTATCACGATTAATTTCATCATGCAATTGCAGTGTAAACTTAAACGTGAGTAATGCATGCAGAATACCATATTCACTGTGTCGCGATGTGAACATGACCCGTTTAAATTAAATTTCCAACATTTGTTTACAATAAGGCTAGCTTTTCAGGTGCAAAATAGTAACATATGCTAATTGTCTACACTACACCAAAAAAAATTGAGAATAATATGATCCTATTGAGAGCAATGAATAAATTTATAGCGAATGGCACTAATGTTGCGGTAGCCTGTCAGATACTTCAAGAACGATAATTACAATGTGACTTACTTATGAAACGCTATTCCAGGTTTTTTTCCTATCTCGTCTGTTTGTGCAACCATATGCATCACAACTTGGCATTATAGAAAACTTTAGAATATTAGAAAATGAAATATTCTCAGCAGCTGACAGTGCAAACAGCCCAATGTTTTGGTACTCCTACGATGTCCGCCGCGCAGGCACAGTTTTTTCACGAGGTTTCACGGATTTCGCGTTATCTCGTCTCCATATATTCCTTCCTCCATGGTTCCACCCACCTCTACCTGACCTACTCTCTCTGGCAACTCCAGCTGCTCATGTGTATATCTGGCGTCATTCTTTGGAAGAAAACCTAAAATGCATCAAAACTGTACTGAAAATATTTCCTTTATTAGAACCATTAAATAAATAATAAGCTGAAATGTGTACTTAACAAATACACTGACATAGCAAATATCTTATATGCCATAAATTAATGACATTTTTACAATTAAAAAAGCCTCACTAGTTAAAGTAATGTAACAAATAATACAAACTATCCATGGCATCATATGTAAGATTAAACATGACAGTTAAAAGTAATATCTCAACAAAAGTGCCGAGTTCCTATTTATATGCGAAAGTGGATGTGTACATAAATTGTTATTGGGACATGTGCATCATCACTATTAAATTAGAAATACGTGTCACCAAAACTAGTTTCTGTATAAACTAACATAGCAACCAAATCAGCCCAGAAGATAGAAAGTGTTATAAAAATAATAAGTTATGTACAATATAATGAATAGGGGAGTGGGGGGGGTGGAGCAGTTCATGCTCTACTGGCTGTTTCTATGGCATTTTACAGAGTTAGTCATGGTTGTGAATCAGGTCATGACCATTGTCTTAATCCCAGATGTATCTTGCTGGCAGAGTAATTTTTAAAACGCAATATCAATGGAGATGAAGGAACAGATGGGTAGTGGATTGGACTCATTACTGTTCATTATTCTAACGAATGATTCTGTTGTCGATATACATAGAACATCTTGTGAGCAATTACCAAAATAATATGATATTTAGTATGGAGGATAAGCATGGAATGGAGATAAATGCCAAATATTTCTGACAGTTTCTTGACATTTATATTCAGATCTCTTTGAGATGTGGAAATGACATGATTTACAGCAAAATCATAACATATGAAAACAGATTTATACACCACAAAATACAAAATATTGGTAGAACCATCAAAAGGAATCCTTCCATGCAGTTGTTAAAAAATAATTCTTTAAATTATCCTCTAAAATTTATTCTTATCCGCTGACAGACATTCAAAATGTGTTGAGAACTGGTAAAAGATATGTATCCTTCAATATATGACCTCCTTTTTTGACCAATTGACAGACTTATAATCCTTCTGAATATCTTTTTCATGTCTAGGGCTACAATTGTGCAGTTTACCAAACTGTTTTGAATACAGTATAAGTAGCGGCTTACAATGACATTATGGGCATATATTTAGACACCAATGTTATAACCCCTTCTTGAACAACTCTCTGCAGGGTTCTTCTGCACACACAAATTATGTTATGAAATGCAATTTCAATTAACAAACGAATGAGAAACACATATATTCACAAAGTGAAAAAAAGAAATATTCAACAGATGCGGAAAAATATTTCGTAAATACTCGAGAATAGTATACCTTCAGTACTGAAAATTGATAATGCATTTCCTCTGACCAATAGTTACCAAGTTGGAAGAGAAATACTCATTATTTTAAGCCACAAAACAATAATAAACTTCGATAAAAGTAAAGAATTACACCATTATCGCCTTTGACGTTGGCAATTTTATATCCGACGTTGTATTTCAATCACATCGGTATCGCATTCTCGAGTAAATTGAAGATTCGCTAAACGAAGGAAATACAAAAACATACTAATTCATTTACCTTTCGATGGGATGGCGTACGGCATCAAATGATTGCTTTTAGGGTTCATATAACAAATCCTTTCGAAGTGTAGGGAACAAAGAAACTTCTTGCTCACATCCTCAGCAATTATCCGTAACTTCTTCCACATGTCAGAAACTTCTTGTTTTTTCACAGAAAAATCTGTGAAAAATACTCCCTCAGCTGTGCACTGGGTATTATTGGAAGAAAGACCACATGCTTGACAGCACTCCATTCTAAAAAAACATTATATACATATTTTATTCACGGACTAATGAAGAAACTAATGAAGAAACTAATGTTTAATAACAGGAATAATAAATTTCTAATACAAGTTCTACTTACTTGTAACCAGTGTAATAACGGCGAAGAAATTCTTCCACTTATGGAACAACTTGCAATCAAAAGCAATACGACTAGAAACGAGAAAAAACGGAGAAAAAACGAAATGACCGTTTGACATGCAACAATAAAAAAAATGTATCAATGAACGACAATATATGGCAGAGATATATAGCAAAAAATCAGAGTTAACAATAACGGAAAGAACATACTACCACCTGTCGGTGGAAAGTATAACTTCTTGGCGTTCTATTGCCGACGCTAGCGCTCCAAGAGTTAGTCCTCCGAACTACTAGCTCGCTGAAAATTACTGGTCCAACTCTCCCATTTAATATGTGCAACCATGGAGGAAGGAATATATGGAGACGAGATAACGCGAAATCCGTGAAACCTCGTGAAAAAAACTGTGCCTGCGCGGCGGACATCGTAGGAGTACCAAAACATTTGGCTTTTTGCACTGTGTCAGCTGCTGAGAATATTTCATTTTCTAATATTCTAAAGTTTTCTATAATGCCAAGTTGTGATGCATATGGTTGCACAAACACACGAGATGGGAAAAAACCTGAAATAGCGTTTCATAAGTAAGTCACATTGTAATTATCGTTCTAGAAATATCTGACAGGCAACCGCAACATTAGTGCCATTCGCTATAAATTTATTCATTGCTCTCAATAGGATCATATTATTCTCAAATTTTTGTTGGTTTAGTGTAGACAATTAGCATATGTTACTATTTTGCACCTGAAAAGCTAGCCTTATTGTAGACAAATGTTGGAAATTTAATTTAAACCGGTCATGTTCACATCGCGACACAGTGAATATGGTATTCTGCATGCATTACTCACGTTTAAGTTTACACTGAATTGCACGATGAAATTAATCGTGATAATTTGTGCTGTGCGACCTACTAAACGTGATGAAATAAACTTTGTTGACGGAAATGTAGTTCGCGATGCATTTCTTGTGTTTAGATGTGTCTACATAGTTTGGTTTTGTAGCGGCAATATTAATGGAAATGTTGCAGGTTGAAATGCGGTGTATACCTGAAGAGAACAAACAATTTATTTATTATTAGCTGTTAGCTTCTGATTTTTGAATGTACTGAATTTTCTAGCAAAATTATATAGGCCACTGCCAGTACAATATCTTCTAAGTAACCTCAGAAACTATGAGGTTTTATGAAGTATTAATTTTTTTTAAAGCTCTATACATTGACTTATGTTTTTTTTTAATTTCAGATATGACTTGTTTCTGTTTGTAAATATGTCTACAAGTATATTTCTAGATTTTGAAATCTTCCTTGTCAATTACTTAAATAAAATGTGAAAATATAACTTATTTGAACATCAACTAAAATTTAAGGACTGTAGAAATAAACAGTTTGTTATTCAAGTTAAAAAGAATTACCTGCTCATTAAGTTACGTCCGAATTCATCATCAAATATGGATATGGCGATAGTTTTTTTCTGGTCCAGGCCGCATTTCAACCTAACCACGTCAGTTTTAAGGTACAATATCTCGAGAACTAAGCGAGATATCAAAAATTTTATTCTTTACTTTCAGTTTCCCTCATCTAGTTACATAAGAATTCGTCATCAAATTGCGGCGTCACGGTTTTCGTTGAATCCCCTCATAACCTAACAACCTCACTTTTGAGACAGTATATCTCGCGAACTAAGCGAGATATCGAAAAATTTTATTCTTTATTTTCGATTTGTATCGTCGTGTTACATAAGAATCTATCACCAAATTTGACTTCGGGGACACGTTTCTTCTGAATATGCATCGTGCTGAATTGTGCTTGGACCAGTAATAACCCTGATATTACATGGATAGCAAAAGTTTTCGGGGTTCCTAATTTGTTTTTAATTTTAATGGTTCTATATTTCCGTCGTCATTAATTCAGTAGATGTTACTACTGTATTGGTATGTGAACATCAAATAAAATATTTAGAACATTACCAAATCAAGGTCACTACCATTATGAAATAAAAATTCCGTAAAATTAGCCAACTGAAAAAATAAATAAATAAAAAAAATGAACTGACTGAAGTGAACTACCAGAATGATACGAGGTTGAGAGACTCTAAAACTTCAAACTGAACAACCAAAAGCAATACAAAATTTTCAAGTTTGTTCTTTAGCTACTGTGCTTCATTTCTATCCTTGCTTTTCCTGGAAATCAAAGTTATGCGGGTAAGGCTTTTCAACACGTCACAAAACCTGTGATTCAGTGCATACACTGCCTCATGCCTACTAGCCCAGTGAGTTAGATTAAGATATTTCAGTGTCACTTTCGAATTCAGTGAATCAGTCTGAACCTCGATGACGTACACTTACTACAAGTCTTGCCAGCAAAATGCCGTGAACAAAATTGCAATACTTTGAATGGTTTCAAAAAACTGGCAGTCCACTCGGTTTCCTTCCACAATATCCTTATCCTTTAAGAGTAAATTAAGGTTATGTGCAGCGCAGTGCACAAAGTATGCGTGTGGCGCTTTTTTTCAATACGCTGTATGCCTCACTCATGACTGCAGCCCCGTCGTACCCTTGTCCACTAAGTTTTTCTCTTCCAATGAAGACCTTGGGCTGATTGAACTTTTACCTCTCTAAAGGATACAAAAGTTTCAAATATTTTGATATCAATAACTGTTCCTTCTTCATCTAATTTGACTTACCTGTAAACTTCACTTAACTGATCAACTTTAGCAATGTCCTGAGTGGTATCTAAACTCAATAAAAAAAATTAAATAATAAAAACAAACAGTTTTGAAGCTCAACGGTAGTTTAATTTTTTTATTTCTAAGGCTAATAGGTTTATAAGTTCATTCTGAATTTCAGACTGAGGTTATTCACAGTCCCTTGTGGACACTGAATCAATTCTTGCAGTATTGGGTCGTATTTTTACATGAGCTGAACTATCGAGAGAAAGTTTCCTTTGTTGCCACATTCTAACTTTTCACTAGATCCATGAAATGCGAGATGTTATGTCGCATTTAGGATTGTTTTAAGAACTTTTCGATAGAAGGTTCTTTCATTCTCCAAATTTTAGCACTAGCTCACTGCAAGTCCCAGCACGCGACATTACACATTCGACTCGACATTCTGCTGTCTGCTCTTTGATATGAACACGCAAAAACATTTACTCTAGCACTTTGATGGCATTTTTATTATTAACTTTTAGCTAGGTGCTGGTTATTTTATGGGAAGTTAGACTAGATATTAAAATACAATAATTTTTTAACCATTAGTTTGGGGCCCCTCGGGCTCTGAGGCCCCGGGTAAGTGCCCCGGCGATAGTTGCGTGCCTGACTCTGCACCATCACTTACCACAGTGAAAATTTGGGCAGTTGAATTTAAATGTGGCCTTAAGAGCTTGGGAGACGATGAACGTTCGGGACGTCAAAAAAACTGCAACTAACGACGAAAACATCGCCAAAGTTCACCAACTGATGCTAGACGACCGCCGAATTAAAGCGAGAGAGATAACAGAGGTTATAAACATTTCAAAAGTACGTGTTTGTTACATACTAAATCATCATTTAGGTATGAGAAAACTATCCGCGCGTTGGGTGCCACATTTGCTCACATTAGACCAAAAACGTGTTCGAATGAACATTTCCAACGCTCTGTTGGCGCAGTTTAGGCGCAAAAAATCCGAGTTTTGCGCCGATTAATTACTGTAGATGAAACTTGGATACACCATTATACGCCCGAAACAAAAATACAGTCCAAACAGTGGACTGCATAGGGGGAACCGGCTCCAAAAAAAGCAAATTTTTTTTTTCGGCTGGGAAAGTGCTGGCGACTGTTTTTGGGATATTCATGGAGTTATTTTAATCGATTACCTTCAAAAAGGAAAAACCATTACAGGAGCATACCACACATCATTACTTGACTAGCTGAAGGCAGAACTTGCAGAAAAACGGCCACATTTGCAGAAAAAGAAAATCCTGTTTCACCAAGACAACGCACCATCTCACACCCCAGCGGTTGCCATGGCGAAATTACGAATTACGGTTTGAACTGCTTGACCATCCGCCTTACTCACCAGATCTAACCCCAAGCGACTTCTTTTTGTTCCCTCATCTAAAAATTGCGCTCGGAGGACAGAGATTTTCGTCAAATGAAGAGGCAATCACCTTCGTGAACAATTATTTTGCAGAGATAAACGCTGAGTACTTTTTGGACGGGATACAGAGATGGGAGCATCGCTGGGAAAAGTGTGTAGAGTTACATGGAGACTATGTTGGAAAATAAAAAATCAGAAAAAATCTCTTGTAATTTTTTTAAGTTAGAAAACTTTTCAGACCACCCTCGTATATAGAGCTTTGTAAGTTATTTGTTAATCTTTTAGTATCTTGCAGTGCCACCGCACAAAATTTGGTATCATTAACTTCCGGTGCGACTCTATGTCTTTGTTTTTGTATATGATGGAGTGAGTCTATAAGAATTTAATGGTGAAGCAACTAAAGGAGTTGCTCCTTCAAGACGGTGCACATAATCTGTCAAAGTGCACGAAACAAGACTTGAGTAAGAGGTGAGAATTCACAAGATTAAAGCGAATTAAGTCTTAAAGTACCGTTGAATTTGACCCGCTTTTCGGCCTTTATCTACTCGTTTGTTGAACCACTTGAAATCATTTTTAAAACCTATAAATGACTGATTTTAGGCCAAAGAAGAGTTTTCAGTTGCGTTTACAGGTTACAGAGGAGAGAAAAACTCCCAAACATCAATAAAACATTATTTGTAGTTGAGGTAGTGTGTCCGGAGGCAGAGTACGAATATCCCGAAGATGGGTTTAATGAGTTGTGTGCCATTCCTAAAAATAAATTTTCAAACTTTGATGAAGTTAATATAAAAAATTGGTTTTTGAAACGAAAAAGCAGCATGCAGGCAGGAAGACCATAAGAAAGTTCGTGAAATGTGTACAAATTATGTTAATCGGCTGGATGAGATTATCTTAATTAAAGCTTTGTGTGCGGCTGTAACTACAAAGAATGTGGATTGTAGAGTGAAAATGGTGCTGCATCGAGAATCCAGAGAAATTTGTCAGGCTACATACCATCCATGTCCAGCTGGATGAACTGTAGCATGTAAACATGTTGCTACAGTAGCCTACAACTTAGAACATTATGGCTTGTGTGGGAAATCCGTGGAGCTTGTTTCCAAGCCAGCCACAGGTAAGAACTTGTTAAATTGAGCTTGTAGTATTAATTACTGTAATTTGCCTAAATGTGCATTATGTATGTTTGACTTTAATTTGCAGCAGTGGGGAAAGCCTACACGTGGAAGGCAAGTAGGTTGTTTGAAATCAGATGAAATATCAAACATACAGACCATACCAAAGCCAATCAAAGTGGCTCAAGAAGAAATGGCCAAAGGCATGATGTTTGCCATGGAGCCACAAAGTCCATTATTACTTGCCCCTTTTTGGTCACCTCCTCCTGCAGTGATCCTGGACCATCAACCTTTGCACTCGAAATGAGGACAAGGGACCAAGCCGACAGTGTTGCATGGAATTCAGCCCAGACAAAAATTATAAGAGGATCAATGGTCTATGAAATTCTGCGTACTGTGGAAGCAGGTAGTGTACCAAGTATGAACTGTTATAATAATAAATATTTTAGCAGTTTTCTTACTTATGTAATTGTTGATCTAACTTATATGTACTCACTTTAGAAACATTGTAAAATTAAATATTTGTTGCTACAGGTAATTTCTGTGAAGGTCCAACCAGGAGACAACTAAACCCAAAAATCTTAAAAAATGTTGCATCTGTAAAATGTGGACTTCAAAAAGGAAAAGTTGGCAGGAAGTCTTACGAGAAGCTCATGGGATTGAAGGTAATGCTGTGATGTGTTTTTTTTTTCATTTGTTTCAATGATTTTGTTATTATATATGGTTAGTCCTCAGTCCCAGCCACTGGGCTAAACTGTTATTTTGTGCTATATTCTTGTGGTGTGAACAGATATATACCCATGTTCTGACTTAAAAAATGCAGGTGAAATGATGTGGACTCTTCCAAAGTAAGAAGTGGGATTACTTTGGTGCTACTCCAGATGGCATTGCTGAGGATGGAATAACCATAGTTGAGTTTAAATGCCCATACAGTGTGCGATTTGACAAACCATCGCTGTGCCCTTATGTGTTCCCAAATTGAAAAGTGATGAACAAACGATATTATGCACAAATGCTGATAGTAAATGGATTTGACAGATGTGACTTTGTGTTCTGGACAATAAAGGGTATTCTTCTCCAGTGTATTCTTTTAAATAGATCCTATAAGAATCGTTTGATGAATGCTGTTAGTCTCTACTATCATTGGGTATTTTTGCCTCTTCTCTAAGCCCAAGATTCAAATTCTTGAAGATTGTCGTAATTGTCTTTCTCGCAATGTCAAAACATTATGATGCAATAACAAGTTTTTTTTGAAAGAGTTAATCTTTATGAAGAAGCTATTTTTTTTAAAGTTCATCTTAATTTATATAATCACTATATCAAGATTATTAATATTGTTCCATTTATGTCTTGCAAGTTGAGAAGACTGCCATTTTAGTCTAAACCTCATTATGGCACAACTCTTGTTTGTCTTGATGGAAGGAACATCTTGTACATGTTCTATATACTAATATTGTGTCCTATTCATGCGATGATCTCAATTTTAAAATTTCATTATTTCTTATAAAATTAAATGATTTTTTCCTATTAATCAGTAATTTTCAAAGTTTTCAACTCCCTCAGAGCCTGAATCTTTTTGCATAGTCACTAACTTGAGTGGATGGTTTTGATATTTGTTACAAATACTGGTTAATCATTCTGAATTGCTTTGTTATGTAGCTTAAATGGTTGTGTTTATTATTTTCTGTGAACACTGCTGCAGAATGCAATTATTAACTGAAATGATAATAGAGCTAGATTGGGACAGATTGGAAGAAAGGAGAGGGTTCAAAAGAGTGCTTGGAGTATATAACGTATGAGGCGTTGAAAGATATTGGTGGAAGAATTTAGAGTAGTGCATGGAAGGGAAAAGATCACCAGACCATAAGCTGACACTTAATTTCAGTAAAATTTTCTTTCGCGAATAAGGGATCGGTGATTGGAATAAATTACCAAGGTAACTGATGAATAATTTACCTGAAATGCTGACAGAATTTAAAATTAAATCTGTAAATAGCATCTTATCAAAGTATAGTTCTTATCCTTATGGTACATATTAAATTTAATTATACAATAATTTGTATAATACCTTATTTCTGAGGATTTATATTTTTTGTACAGTGGTAAAAAGAGGTAACTGCAATACAATAAATACTTTTTTGTAAAACACAATTGATTTATTTTGTCATCTAAGTAGGGAAAAACAAAAGGTAATAGAGTTTTTGAAACATAACTATGTTTCATGAATTCATTAAAAAAACGGAATTGAAGAAACCAACAATTTTTCTTTTATGAAGGCTCTTATGCAATAACAAATTTCAAGATTGTAGTGAATTATTAAGTACAGCGTTACTAGGCACCGAGTGTTCGCATAGTATTTGTGAAATGTTGGCAGTGCAACGTGTCAGACAGTTATACGTGACTCACGAAGCGTCCAGATTTACATGCCCGGTGAGTGACTTAACTTTCTACCTGACTTGGACATTCATTAGATTTATTGCCCATCATAAATAACTGAGGACCGCTTTCCATTTGGGCACGTTTCAGAAAAGACCCCCCAAATGCCATTAACTGGTGACGACGACCGAAAATAGACCTTAGTGCCATTTCCAAGTAAAGAAGCGAGCTTGGAGAGTGGCGGTAGACGATCCAGCCAATAGAGAAGCTGCCAACAATTTATCAACGTTTTGGTGGGTTTTTTTTATCTCTTGAGCCTACCAGGAGCAGTAATCTTGGCGGGCAGCGCTATGATTGGCCGAGGGTCATACGTCACATCGCAGTGCGAGACGTACAAAGTATATCTCAGAGCAGAGGAACGGATGAAGGGACACTCTGATTCTGGTTCGGATCCTGATCTGCTACAACAGCAAATAATCTTCACCACTCCGTCGGGGTGGCGCATGGCAGCTCGGCATCTCAACAGGCCAGGTCACCGGCAGTGAACAACAAACCCCTGTGGCGCTTTTCATGTGTGGGTCCTGACCTCGCCAGCGGCACAACGGTAGAACTTCGTCCGCGACGGAAACTTATGCAATCTGTTCTACTCGGTAATTGACCCTGAGATATTGCTCTGACTGTTTTAAAGACATTCGACAATGCATAATTGTTAATATCTTAGTAAAATAAACTTCATGTTTGCGTAATTTCACCGTGAACAAGTTTTAATAAATTGTACACCCACTTTTCAGTCATCCTATTAATTCCAATAATATGTCATATGACTAGCTAAAGATTCATAATCATTCATAATATTCAAACTTGATAATTTCTTTTTAAATTGTAAGAACAGTATGATTTAGAAGTTACTTTCCCTAAAAGGAGACACCACAATTTTAATATCTTATTTGCAAGAGGCAATGTATACGTTGGCATTGCGTGACTTAAAATAGCATAATTTTTAGCTTTTCCTATGAGTTGTTCCACCACATTACGCCGATTTGCGAAAACCCTGTTAGTGGCAACTGCATAGGTGACATTTGGACCTTACTTGTGAAAGGTGGCATGTTAAAAATGGCTTCTTTGGCTTCAAAGAAATCACCAATTAAAAATCCCTTCCCAGCAATAGTAAAATGTCCTTCTTTAAAAGGATCAAGGAAGCCTGATAACTCTACCATTTGACGATCAGATGTTGCTCCACCATATAAATCAGAACAATATAAAGCTTCTCCAGCCTCACTGACACCTACAAGTACTTTGAAATTATAACCACCTCTATGCTTTGAGTATGTGGCTTGAGCATGGTCAGGGTAACCACTACTTTGTATTGGAATCTAAGTACAATAAATAACAAAGTCATATTCTCCATCCACCTTTTTGTAAATTTCACAAAGATTTAATTCTTTGAAAGCAGTATACATTGCATTTACCCAACAACTAAACACATTGCTCACAAAATGCTCACTAACACCGAAGGAGAATGCTAACTATTGGTATGACATATTTGTACGCAGCTTCATTAGAGTAAGTAGTAATTGATCTTTAATGTTCACATGGCTCTGACGGCATGGTGGAATGTCATCGACCGTTGAAGTGAATTTGTTTAAACGTTCAAACTGGAGCCTTTTGAGTCCAGTGAAATGCACTAGTTGCTTTTTATTCATCAGAAACACACTGAACAGCTGATTGTTTCCTTTGATAAGTTTATGGGAGCACAGAGGAGAATCTGAAGTTTGATTGGTCTTGGTTGCTAGCAATTCATGAACTTTATTATTACTGCTGTTTTCACAAGTAAGAACTTTAATTGTTTCTTCTGGAACTCTCCATGAGGTATCTGAAACACACAAAAGAGTGAGACATTTTGCAATATTATGGAATGTACTCATTTCTAGTAGAATAAATTAGTCAATTCACAGTTGCCTACAATTACAGAAACATAGAACAAGCTTACCACTACTTTCAGACTGAACTAAAGATGATTCATTTCTATTTCTTTTATTGAATCTAAATGATCGTTCCAAGTTGACTGTCACATACGAAGGGTGGCTCGATGATGGCAAATTTAAACTTGGAATCGCTTGTGGTTTTAATTGCCGGTTTTTCGACCTTCCTAAAAAAAGTTGTTCACGTTATAAATTATTCAACATTGAGAAAAATCTTAAGCGCAACGTATTTTTGCTATCACCTACTTTAAAAAAAAAATAAAAAAGGAATTCCTACCTTCACCAACCAATTTGATATTTTTTTGTCAGTTTAAGAGATTTTCAATCGATCTAAGATATTTTTAAAGGTTAATTCTCTCATAGAATGAGTCAGAAAAGTGTAAACAAACCACAGAAAATCAAGGTTATGTTGCCGTAATCTAAGTACAACTACAACATAAATATTTGATTTTTGGCAGAGGCGCATTCGATGTTGTTACAATTACTTCATACTCTTAATTCAAAACATGGAAACCGAGCAACCACATATTACAGCTATCAAACGATGAATTAAAGTATGATTCAGCGAAATGAAGACTTCACAAATGAGCCCACTCCGAGGGTGTTTCTCACATGGAGGAAGGAATATTTGGAGACGAAATAACGCCAAATCGGTGAAACCTCATAAAAAAAACTTGTCTCCAACTGCGCATGCACGGCGGCCACTGGCGGCCATAGGAACCCCAAAACAGTGGACTGTTTGCACTGTGTATGCTGCTGTGTTCATTTCATTTTCTAATATTTCAATGTTTTTTATAATGCCAAGTTGTATTGCATGTGGTTGCACAAACAGACAAGATAGGAAACAACCTGGAATAACGTTTCGTAACTAAATCACATTGAAATTATTGTTCTTGTAATGTTTGATAGATAACTGCAAGATTAGAGCCTATTGCTGTTAATTTATTCATTGCTCTCAATAGGATGATATCGTTCTCAAATGTTTGTTGGTGTAGTATGGACAATCAGCATATGTTACACCTAAAAGGCTAGCCTTATTGTAAACAAGTGTTGAAAGTCTAATTTAAGTGGGTCAAGTTTACAGCGCGATAGAGTGAATGTGCATGCTTTAGTTCAGTTTCAGTTTACACTGAAAGTGTACTATGAAATTAATTGTGATAATTTGTGCTGTGTGAACTACTAAAACTTATTGTTACCCGAAATGTAGTTCGCGATGCATTTCATGTATTTAGATCTGTCCACATGGTTTGATTTTTTAGTGGCAATATTAATGGAAATGTGAGTAGGTTGAAAAGCGGCGTATACCAGAAGGTCACAAACAATTTATTTATTATAGTTGTTACTCATTTCATGATCACTATGTTAGTGACACAGTGTGTATCGCGATGTAAACTACTCCATCTATAAGCTTCTGACTTTTGATGAATGGTAAGAAGATATATCAAATGATGTTGCTAG
>JARYHS010005990.1:0-24156 GCA_031002005.1 Vandiemenella viatica
CGACAAACATACAAGTAACTGAACGAAAGGAACTCCACACTTCACGTCCAGACTGAGATGTTACAGGATGATCAGAGGACAGCATGTTTTTACAATACACCTCAATGCCCACCACACTCACCTGATTCCATGTGCCATCATTATAGATGGCTACTGGAACTAAACTCTTGTACACTGTTTGGTCAAAGTCATTTCTTAATAGCAGCTTCTGAAAGACTAATTTAGGTCAACCTGCCCAGGCGGGCGTGGCGAGACAGGGCCCCCTCCTCATAGCGGGCGCGCATATCGTGTTGTAGGTCGGTATACCGGTGCTCATAACCGCTTCGAAATTCCGGTCCTCGGTGCGGTCCTAAAAATGTATTAGGCCCCAGTCGGAAAAATCCGGTTATTCGTCGAAGACCGCGATTTTAGGTCCGGCAAATTGCGGTATTTCTACCCGTGAGGAGGGGGCCCTGTCTCGCCACGCCCGCCTAGGCAGGTTGACCTAAATTAGTCTTTCAGAAGCTGCTATTAAGAAATGACTTTGACCAAACAGTGTACAAGAGTTTAGTTCCAGTAGCCATCTATAATGATGGCACATGGAATCAGGTGAGTGTGGTGGGCATTGAGGTGTATTGTAAAAACATGCTGTCCTCTGATCATCCTGTAACATCTCAGTCTGGACGTGAAGTGTGGAGTTCCTTTCGTTCAGTTACTTGTATGTTTGTCGTAACGTATAGAACTGTGGTGTATGCATGGACATATGTGTGTGTGCATGTTCCTATGTGGTTGTGTGTCTAATTATGGTGATAGGAGTCTACTCCATATCGAGATTTCAACATCAGTGACCATCAGTGTTGATGGTGGATGTAATCAGTTGGGTGTGATGAGCACTGATGTGTGTGACAAAGACATATCATACTTCACACATGCCGCACCTATTCAATCTGAACGTAGTATTTTCAGTCCCTTCCTCGAGTTACCTGTATGTGTGTAGTGATGTATGGAATTGTGTGTATACATGGGCGTGTGTGTCTTTCTAAGTGGTTGTGTGTCTAATTATGGTGATAGGAGTCTACTCCATATCGAGATTTTACCATCAGTGGCCATCAGTGTTGATTGTGGACGTAATCAGTTGGGTGTGATGAATAACCCATATGGCATAAGTACTGGGATGGATAGCGACAACATGTCATCCGTTGCACACACTTTAACACGTCTGTCTGATGATTTTTGGCCAGTCATGTGGGAGTCAGCTCAACTTTTTCGTTGTCATGACTGGTCTAATTGTTGTGTGTAGATCGCTGTAGGCATAGAAATGCACGTGTGTGTGCTTCTTTCTGTGTATGCATGTATAAATATAGGATATCTTCCCTCAACTCGTTTGTCTGGATATATGATGTGATGATCCTGCACTATGTTTGTGTGTGTGCTTATGTGTGTGACGTATGGATATCTTGGTGAGACCTGATATGAATATGTGAATTATGACATCTGTCTGATGACCAAGCGTCTACTGCTACTCATGGTACCTGAGGCATATGTTACTGTATGTCCGAAAAGGCTTAGGTGTGGGATAAACGTGGTGGTGCTGATGTGAACAGTTTTGTACCTAGGACGTGATACTGGATGGTAGAGATGTCTGTAGTGTGACATAAATGAGACGATGTTGATGTGAAGAGTTTGGTACCTTGCACACATGTTACTGATGATTTTTTGGTTAGTCATGAGCCATTGGGGTTCTACACCACTTTTTCGTTGCCATAATTGGGGTGGTTGTTGTGTCGATATCACTGTAGGCGTCTGTCTGATGATTTTTGTAACGAGAGTTCTGTCCAGTTAATCAGTGGTAACGACAATTCTGTCCCACTTCATCGTTCCCATGATGCTTGCTGTTGTTTATGTCGAACTTGCTGTATGCATGTACGTGTGTTGTGCGTGTGTTGTGTGTGTGTGTGTGTGTGTGTGTGTGTGTGTGTGTGTACGTTGTAGCATTACCGATACTACAATAACATCTTTGAGGTAGACGTTCCATGCCACGGGCCAGTTAGTACTCTCAAGGAAGTTTCCATAACAACGGGAAATACACAGAGAGAGACAAAGAGATTAGAGCAGCAGCAGCTAAGGAGAGCTTGTTAGGACGAAGTCCGATAATGTATTTAATTAATGTATTTAATTTAAAATAAAAGAGTGATTTTAATTGTGTAAAAAAGAGACTAACAACTTAATTATTTGATTAAGTTGTACAAAAGTTATCTTCCGAAATAATAGAAACAGAGACAATATAAATACAACACGGCATATTTCTTAATAAATAATGAATAAGCAACTGCTAATACAAATCAAAAAACCAATTGCTATTTTAAGAAATACGACATGGCGACCGTGACAGGACTTAGGTGCTGCAAGAAGAAGAAGAAAAAAAAAAAAACTACGTGAATTTATGAATTTGAGGATACAGCAGACAACAACAAGAAAGAAGAGAGCAGAATCCTTGGAATTTGGAAACACGCAGCGCTACTAGCGGCCGAGTGTGAACCAGCAGAGAAGACAACAGCTGAGACGAGTTAAAGTTCGACCGCCAGCCACGAAATACTTAAAGTTAAGTGTTTTCAAGACTCCATTATCTTTATTCTTGTAATAAAAAACTGGGTGATAGGAACAAGGAAGTTGACTGTGACAGAAGCGATGTACGGGTAGGATTAGTTTTACGTTTTTTGGAGATTAACATAAGCTATCCTTTCGAATTTTCGTGGTTTGCAAATCTTTTCCGGAACCTTTTTTATTATACAAGCACAATTAAGTGACCATATTAATTTGTTGTTTAAAATATGGAGAGTGGCCAAATCTTTGCTGATAGGGACTCCGTGAGTCAACAAAACATAATAGATGATGATTTCTCGCTACTGGCCCCAGAATTACAATCGACTCGCGTGGAGAACCTTTTACCAACAGAGCAAAGTCACGTAGTATCACAAGAAATAAGTGCACCAGACCCAGAAGTTTCGGTGGGAAATAACGAACATGAATCAGTCACTATAGGTGCATTAAAGAAAATACTGTTTCAATTTGGGTCGCAACTAACAGCACAGCTTACAGATACACAAGCGCAACTAACAGCACAGCTTACAGATACACAAGCACAACTTACAGCACAATTAAGTGAAGAAATAAAAAACTCGAGAAAGTCTTTAGAGGATCGAATAATTAGATAAGAAACTGATGCACAGGCAAAGTTAGATAAGTATGTAGAAAGGGTTGAAAAACAGTGTACAAGGATAAATGAGGAACCAAAGATATGCAATAAGAGATTTATTCAACTAGATTTAGAATTACAAAGTACGAATGCAATTCATTGTGAATCATTAGGTAATACAATTGAAGGTAATGGTAGTAGGCCTAATACTGTAAGGGAAAATTATGAGATGAGTGATGTTACAATTGATGGCGATGTAAATCATGTAAAGGATAGTCAAATTGTCAAAGAAGGGTTTCACTTAAAAGATGAGTCTAAGCATGAAAGTAACCAGGTGGAAACTTACACAAAGACAGATGAATCACTAGAAAAGGGTTGTAAGTCTATAAAAATGTTTGATATCAGAGACATTAAAGGAACAGGTGACTTTGATCAGGTAAAAGAGATGGAAGAGACTTTAATGAAGGTAGATGGATTAGGTAGTTTAATGATTTTGAAGGATGTAAACTGTGACATTTTTTCCATTGTTGGGGAGAATTATGTTTGTGATTATGAATCAAAGCAGTTACAGAATAATGGTGTTGATCATTTTCAGAGTTCTTTACATATTTTTGAAGTTGGTTTGCCATGTTGCTGTTCTGGCAAAGTAAGATTAATTGTAAACAGGAAGTTGTTTTGTATGAATAACTGGGAAAAGGTGAACTGGAAATATAGAAAAAAAGGTTTTCTCTTTTGTAGAGGGGTAAGCTATGCTTACTGCCTCATCCTGTGTACAAATTCAATCAGGACATTGAATCTATAACTCAGAAAATGATGACTTAGTTTAAGATGAATGAAAAGATTTAACACTAGTGCAAGGCACAGGTGTGTAAAGATAAACTCCATCATATTGGAATTTCCTATTATTATTATTAAGTTATAGTTAGCATATTATTATTATTCAGTGCCACAAAACACTTGTAAATAGTACTGATTGTTGTGGCTGCGCACAATTCAACTGTAATGATAGTAAAAGTTTATAACCATTAAGTGGAAGCTGTCAATTACCAATATTGATGATCTCGATCAGATGTGCAGTCTTCGGCTGTTACCACAGCATACCATTACATAAAAGTTTATTGTCAATTAAGACTTTCTTTTATTAAAATATAGTTTGTAAGGTATACCGGAGCATTAGAATGAACAGAATGAGTGGAGAAGAAACGAGGTGTGAGTATGATAGAATAAATGTGTAATGAATTAAAAAGTAAAATATCATATAGAGAGGTACGGGTACAACAACACAGTCAAGACTCAGTTCCTGTAAATAAGGCCACTATCTAGGCATTGCCTTTAAATGATACCGAAAGGTTCGGGATTTGGTTAACACAGGCATAGCTGAGGTCCAGGTAGAACCTTCAAATGACTCTGTTGTTACATCTCTTAGCCTAGATGTGAATATATTCAAGATGAAGTAGAGTGGAGAAAAGTCATTACTTATGGGGAGAAAATAAAGTAATGTATTGAAGAAATAAAATAAAAATGAAGTTGTGATGGTGATGCTAGATTAGCAAGAAACAATGGTGTCCAGTCGTATTAGCGAGGGTGGATTGTACTGGTCCAGGGACCAAATATGTGATTTAAATAATGGTGCCGGTTATACAACAGTTAAATGGTTCAAAAGGATCGGGTCTATGAAGAATATAATGTACCAAGGGTAGTTAATAGAAATTTTGAATGGTATGCTTGGTAAACAGGCGGAGGCCATGACAGCTAAAGATGATAATAATGAATAATCAAGTAACTGTATTATTTTAAGAAATACGACATGGCTAAGATGATAATATTGAGTAATAATACTGGAGTATAATATACTTACTGTAATTTGGTTTTTAAGTGATAAGGACAGTAACTCTGTGTCGAAATGTGTGTTACAGACTATATGCCGTTTCCAACCAGTAGCGGCTTATGGAAAACCACCAGAGAAAGTTACCTCAAGACATCAGTCCTCGTGATATGTAAAAATGTGTTATTAGCCAAATATAGCATATAAGCTCTCCTTACCTAAAAGGTAACATTTACAAAAAGTTTACCATAACCATTTATAATGGAATGGATGTCAAATGGTATGGTAAACTTGGGGGGGCTGTAGCATTACCGATACTACAATAACATCTTTGAGAAAGACGTTCCATGCCACGGGCCAGTTAGTACTCTCAAGGAAGTTTCCATAACAACGGGAAATACACAGAGAGAGACAAAGAGATTAGAGCAGCAGCAGCTAAGGAGAGCTTGTTAGGACGAAGTCCGATAATGTATTTAATTAATGTATTTAATTTAAAATAAAAGAGTGATTTTAATTGTGTAAAAAAGAGACTAACAACTTAATTATTTGATTAAGTTGTACAAAAGTTATCTTCCGAAATAATATAAACAGAGACAATATAAATACAACACGGCATATTTCTTAATAAATAATGAATAAGCAACTGCTAATACAAATCAAATAACCAATTGCTATTTTAAGAAATACGACAACGTCTCTCTCTGGGTATGTATGCGTAAATATGGTCAGGCCTTCCTTTAACTCATTTGTCTGGATGTAGGATGTGTAGTTTATTTCCTCCACTAATGTGTGTGTATGTCGTCTTCCTCTGTGTGAGTTCTATCTCGGTGCTGTTGTGTGTAGGCATGGAAATGTGCGTGTGTGCGTGATTTCTCTGTGGATTTGAGTCTAAAATATTTGGTTATAGAATTATACCCACCATCAATTTGTGTTTCTAACCATTGTTTCAGGGCTTAGGCACTATCCCATTCCACTGTGCTGTTTACAGTTTACTGCTGTTTCTTACGTTTTTCACTATATGTACTTCGGGGTAAAAAACATTTAATTGGGGGGGGGGGCAGAAAAGCATAGTACTTGGGTACAAACACACAGTCAGGCTATAGTGGTGTAGTATGGATTCCACATTTTTTGTACATCAAATGTATGGTGCAAAGCAGGGTAGCTAGATTTATTAGTGGAAAACATTCAACAAGTGACATAATAAAGGAGCTGGGCTGGATATGACTGGAAGATATGAAGAGTGCTGGGAGAGCTGTATATGGCGTATAATGATGTTGGACTGGATATTGGTAGAATAATTCTGAGTGGTGTATGGCGCCTAAGTTAACCATGACCCTAATCTGGCATTAGACTTTAGGTGATGAGGCCTGAGTGGATAAAATATCCAAACACGCACTTTCACATACAAATGACCTAACAATTTACGACAGTTTAAGTATGGGTGCTATCTTCGGCGTAATAGAACCAGTGTCTGCACCTATGGTGACGTTTTGGATACTTTTCAGTGTGTAGGGATCTACTATGAAAAATGTGGGTTATGATGTCTGTTTGATGACCATGAAACTATGAGTTAGCTAAGAGCATTATGGTAACATTATCGTGTGTAATGTGTTTTTTCCATACCTTTGAATGTGAATGAATTTTCAAAATTAAGTGTTTGTCGCGGCTATCTTAACTTCCCAGTCTACCGTGTATTATTACTGGCACAGTGCTATCGTTATACAGACAAATTTCAACGACCATCCAAAATTCTAGTATTTCCAGCATATCAGGCTTTTTTCGGGCTCGTCGATGTCATTGTCATTAGAGGTGAGAAAGGATGTATGGCAAGAAACGGTGAGGAATTCGGCCATGGACTTTTGAAGGTCTCTATCCATGCATTCGTCTGGAGTGATTTCAGGAATCCAAGCACTCTTCCATTTCACTGTTCTGTTTACAGTTTGCTGCCGTTAGTTTTGGGGTACGATCTATTTTTCTCAGGTTGTTCACTATATGTCCTTCGGAGCAAAAATCGTGATGAGTGGATGTACCAGAGAAGGAAGAACTTGTGTTACAAACCCACAGTCAGATCATTGCTTGTATGTAGTGGTATAATGTGGGGTCCACAGTTTCTGGACTTGAAATGCAGTGTGCACGGGGAGACAGCTAGAGTGTAAATATGGTTGTACCTTTCTTTCTCTCGTCTGTCCGCATGTAGTGTGTGTAGTTCATTTTCACCAATAATGTGTGTTTTGCGACGTATGCAGCTGTGAGTGAGCATCAAAAGTACGACATTGCAACCTGTGTTAAGAAATGCTCTTGAATCTACTCATGCCTTTGTGGTACTAGGGGCACAAGTTACTAGATGGCTTGTTGTCATGTGGGTGATATGAGATGATGCTGATGTGAACAGTTTCATACTTGCGCACATGCTACTAGATGGCAAAGATGGCTGATGTGTGTGAGAGGCGAGGCGATACTAATGTGAACAGTGACCTGGTAGCTGTTACTGATTGATTTTTTCTGGTTCCAGGGTTAATGAAACTATAGAAAAAGTGTGTACATATCCTCATCAGGTATTGTTCTCACTGTTTGCTGTATATTATTTACAATTACCACTCGTGTTTCACCTACAGTGCCCATACCTACATCCATTTGCCTTATCCCTACCCAAATCCTTCCTAAAACTTTGTTGAGCTCAGAGACAAGAGACGATTGTGATATTAAAATTGTTCATCCGACTGGCTGACTGTTTGCTCTCCCCCTCAATGCAGTATGAATGCTCGTTTAGGTCACGTTAGGCCTTCGTCTGTTTTGAATCTTTGCTTTTGAAAGTGTACACAACCATAGAGTTGTTATCCTTAGAAGAGACTAACAGTTTAACGTGGAATCCGAGCCACAGAAGCGTTCTGTACCAGAGGTGAAGGTGGGTTAAGGGCTTATGAAAATCACCGCCCAGACAGGGATTCGAACCGAGGACCTTTCTATCTCCGGTCAGACGCCTTAACTACTGAGCCACTGTCGAGATTTGATGTTTATACGAATTCTTTCTTCCCTCGTGACATTCGAGTTTGAGATACACCCGTAAGTTGCATGTCTATGTTATTCACAGCAATTTGTGACAGAGAGTATGTGTCACCCACATAAATACATTTCTCATCTCATAAACATTAGCAACGTTTAAAGATATACATGCTTTGGCATGGAATTTCATAACGTGTAAGGCAATAAATGGATATTAAGTGAAGACTCAGGTAAAAAAAGGGGGCATGATGTGAATGCAAGAGAGGCCTATGACACACATGGAATCATAAGTATTGAATGATGTATTATATTGCAATAAAATGTATTTTAAAATTTCAATAAATCTGTAACATTTATCAAGAAATTATGTTTTTTATTTAACGAATCCCCTACCCAACAATTTTTTTATATTCCTTTAGTATGATGGATTAGTATAGTATTCTTATTACGAGTATGAAATATTAGAAATAAAAAGAGAACAGCGTTTAAAACCGACATATCACAAAAGGCGTGTTGGGGCAATAAGACAACTTGGGGTGGATATAAAAAAATGGCAGCTACAAATAAATGACCTTATATAATGTACAACGAACAGGACTTGTTATTTGAACCAATAATACTGTTTTCAGAAGGCAACAATATGTTTTAGAAGTTAATTTTATGGTAACTAAACAATTAACTGATTATAATGATTCGAAATATCAATATGACATGAAAAAATGCTCCTCGAAGGTCCTAGGAAGAAAATTATAGGTTTGGTAATAACGATTGCTGAGGGATCTATCATTTGTACCATCTAGTAGTGTATAACATGACGCGCACATTCCACGCCAGAAAATCCGTAATAATACGCTCGAAATAGCGTATGCTGCATGTTCAGAAAAAAAATTAGGCTCATATAACAAAGCAGTCAATAGAGTTGTGTGATTACCATATGTATTCTTTTGCGCTGAAAATAATATTGCGTGCCATACTTGGATGCCCGGCGAATGTAACGTCCTTAATATTAAGAAGGTGTATGCTAATTAGCGAGCAATACGGAATCGGCCATATTTCCCCACATAGTAACTAATAAAACGAATGTGAATGCATTGGTGTATGATTACACATTACTTCCAAGAGACAGTTTTCGAGAGAAACAATATACCCAAGTTAACTCCAAAATTCCAGTATTTCCAGCATATCAAGCTTTTTCTAGGAGTGATTTCAGGAAACCATGGAAAACCGAAATCATGATGGCCTGATGTACATTCGAACACATGTCCTCCCGAAAGCTCACCCACCACGCTCGGTGCTGACTACTGTAGGTAAAAAAAGGGGGGGGATATGTGAAGGCAAGAAAGGCCTATGACGCACATGAAATAAAACTATAAGTACTGAATGATGTATTATTATCCAATAAAATGTATTTCAATAAATGTGTATGATTTACCAATACATTTTTTTTTTATTTAACTAAACCCCTACCGCGCAATTTAGTATATTCCTTGAGTAAGATGGGATAGTTTTGTACCCTTATCACGAGTATGAAATACTTGAAATGGAGAGATAACATAGTTTATAAGTGCCATATCACAAGAGTCGCGTTGGGTATCATTGAAAGACATGAAGCAGATGAAATAGATCTCTGTGAGTGTATAAGTAACACATTGGTAATGAGGATGTTGGGATGAAATAAATAGCCAATAAATATCACCGAAAATTCCATTAAATGTGATGTTAAGAGCAATAAGACAATTGGAGTGGCAAAAAAATGGCGGTTAGATCCATAGAAGAAAATGACCTTACAAAATGTGTATGAGGTATATGAAAGAGATGAGGGGGGGGGGGATTTTCAAGTAAGGACTTATTGGTGCCAAATAATAGTATTTGCAGAAGGAAACAATAAGTTTTGCCCAAAAACTATGAAAATAAATAATTTTTGAAGTTAATTTATGGTAATTTAACAATCAAAGAATTAAAATACTTCAATATATCAATAACACATGACAAAATACTAGGAAGAAATTTCATAACGAACGTTAACAGCAAGCAAGCGGATTTCCTAATGTTATTCTTGATAGCGGTGTCCTGTGACGTCGCTAATTGTGCGCTGAAAATAAAATGGCGTGTGATACTTCCACTGTTCGCCTGCGGGAGCGTTGTGTCAGAAATACTCAGATTGAGTGTCCTTGCTGTCGCGTCATAGGTTAGCGGTACATCCCGGAAATAGTCGTGCAAATTGAGGTCAGCGGTGATGACAAGCTGTGCGGTTGACAGGTGGCGACGCGCCGGGGAGGTGAACTAGTGACGTCACATGGGTGACACTAGCGCCATCAGTTAGTGCTGCCACCTGGCGGGTGTTTTTGCTTCCCCGAACGGGAACCAACGCGTCACCCGGAAATAGCGCTGCGCTAGGAAACTATGCACTCCAGGAATAGCGTATAACGGGACCCGACGCGTCATCTGTGGCGCGCTGGGAATAGAAACAACCGTTGTCGCCTGCGGGGTTGTGCGCCGACTAAGCTCCACAGAATACTCAGATTCAGGTTACGCGAGCCATGGAATGTCTGCGCAGATTGAGGTTTGTGCTTCCATCTGGGCGGGCGGTCAAGGAACTATCGTTTGCGCAAACGCGGCCGGTGCTGCCCCCCTAGCGGCCACCAAATGAACTAACGACCGCCATCTTGTGACGTGAACGCTGATTGGCTTATTCAAAAGCCCGCCGGAGAGGGAGGGGAGGGAGGTGCCCCCCCCACCACCTCGTGACTCATGGGTTTTCCCGGTTTCTGGCCAGCTAATACCTTCTCCTCCTACTTAGAAATATGTAACAGGTTAATTCATGTTTATTGTTTCAATAAAATGAGGTGAAGGGTATGGGGTTGTGTTTGATGAGAGAGATTGAGGTGAAGAGGATGTAAATGCTAAGGTATTTGGAATACTGTCAGCTTGCTCGTGGCAACTTAAGAGCTGTTTCATCTCAAATTCCTGCGCCACAGAAAAAATTCGACCTTTCGCCTGATTTAGAAGTACAGGATTTAATGACTTAAGTGCTGGTGCAATCCCACACAAGAATGCATCAACTGGATGCATTACAGAATCTTGAATTGTTACCCTCATTCGTTTTTTCTTTTCTTCTTCGTTTTCAGCTAGTATATATGCCATAATCTGGCTTGCTGGGGAATCTACTGTCTTTCTTTCACAATAATTTCGTTTAAATGACGCAGGTCGGAGAAACTTATCTTTTTTTACGCCTGAAGACGAAGCAGCTGAAGATGCCGTAACGGACTGTGAAATATTATTGTTCAAAGTCTCTGTGGGTATCTCAGCTTCATGTTCCGCATTAATGTTTGCGGAAGTCTCATACGTTTGTTCGATAAACTCCACCTGGGTGTCTACTGTTTCATCGTCTTCTTCTGCGTGCTTCTCTGAAACTCTCACATTCGAGAGAGTGTCACGTTCCGCAATATGAGGTATTAGAAACTGAAGGATGTCTTCAAATTTATATTTTCTGTACCGAACAGCTGACTGTCCAGATGCTGTTCTTCTCTTTTGTAGAGTCCTTCTGAGCTGATCTCTAACGGAAGTCCTTTTTTTTTGCATTCTTCTATTCCTCCTAAAGTAAAAAGAAAGTAAATGAGATATTGATTTGTAGCCATAAATTGCATTTAAAATACCTAAATTTTTAATTTCACATCATAGACATTTTTCAGAACTTATAAATATTTGTAACGTGTGTTTCAGGTTTCTTGCTACAGGAGATTCCTTCAAGACTATTTCCTTTAATTACATATTAGGCAAATCAACAGTTGCTGCTATTGTTCAAAGCACCTGCAAAGTAATTGTAGATCTTCTTTGATGGAGGTAATGCCAATACCAAATAAGGACAATGGAATGCTATAGCCACTGAGTTTTGGGGAAGGTGGCAGTTTCCTAATTGTATTGGGGCGTTAGATGGAAAACTGTCACAATACAAGCTCCAAAATTGTCGGGAAGTCTCTACTGGAACTACAAAAACAGTTATTCAATCGTGCTTCTGGCTCTCGTTGATCCTTGGTACAACTTTATTGTGGTAGAGTGGCAGAAACTCTGATGGAGGTATTTTCTCAAATTCTAATTTGGAAGAGAATTACAAAATGGCACATTAAACGTACCTAAGAAACGAGCTCTACCTGGAACTAATATTGACTCCCAATGGTTTTTGTAGCTGATGAAGCTTTTCCGCTCAAAACTTATATTATGAGACCATATCCTGGAAAAGACTTGACAAATGATAAAAAATATATAACTACGGCTTGAGCAGGGGAAGGAGGTGTCTGAAAATGCATTTGGCATTTTGCAGCAAAAATTTCGAATATTCACAAGAAGGCTTCAGGGAAAGCCGGAAAACATAACATTGATTGTATTAGCTGCATGTGTCTTGCACAACTTTATTCGAAAAAATGAAGGCTACATTATTTTTGAACACGTTGAGAAATAAGACACAAGTGTTATCAACAGTGACAGGTTATCAAATCTCAGTCAGTTGCCCCGCCTACGTGGAAGGTCTTCAGAGGCAGCATTTGATGTGCGAGAACAGATTAAATATTTTCTGAATTCCCCTGAGGGAAGCGTGGACTGGCAAGCTGAAACTATACTGGCAATTTGAAAATGTTAAGATTAAAAATAATAAATGTATGCAAATTGAGTGTAATAAATTGTACTGTATTATTAAATTCATTTATTTACGAAATCATCATCACATTTTGAAATAGAACTAACATTGGTTTACTGCTGTTTATGGAAGGGAAAATGTATTTCGTACGATAACAAATTAAAATTTTAAGTAAATCAAGGAGAACACAAAATACTTAATTTTGTGTTCTCTGTATAACTTGAATACTGTTTTTTTAAATATATATTTTCTCATTTGCTTTTTTCTCTAACATGCTCAACGATAATAACTTTCATCTAGAAGTTACAGATAATTTTTTTCAAATTCTATGATTAGTGTATTATCCACAGATTTTTGACTTACCTTTTGCTTCCAGCGTGGTTGAAATGTTTTCCCAGATTTTATCTTTATAATCCAGATTTCTGTATTTCTCTTTAGTTTGGTCATACAGTACCGCAGGGGCGCCGACTCTGTGGGTGCTTGGGGCTCCAGCACCCACGAGAGGTATACAGTGGGTGCGGAGCACCCATGAGCATAGGCATCAAAACTAATCAGTATCCGACTTTGAGCGGAACCAATCTTACCTATCTCCAACGCCGCGTGCCAAGACAAGACGTCTCGAAGAGATCGCGCTTGCGATGGGAGCGTGTGCGACTGCGCGTCCAAGGATAGCATAAACACTACTTTATGTCATACATAACACCATCTAGTGAGTGGTAAGTAAATGTTGGTTGGATTTGTGAAGAGTATGCACAGAAGCAAGCCAACAACTCACCCTGCTCGCAAGTACTAGCCCGCCGTCCGCCGCACCTCACCCGTCCGCCAAGCCGCCAGCGCTTTCGCGCTCGTGGCTCTGTCTCAAGTGTCTCATTCGGTCAGACAAGCTGGTAAAAGAATGTGCTTTGAGATCGCGCCACGCATATTGTTATCGTGTCTATTTCGGGAAATTGTTAGGGATATATTTGTCGTTCGAAATCGTAAGATACCCAAACTTGAAGTACTTGTAGCTCCAGGCCTGCCACTAGCTGTTAGAGCGCCCGCGTGCAATCCCGATTATGCCGCCCCTGTCTAACTACAGCCAGTGGTGGATCTAGTAAATTTCCGAACCTGGTCAAAAAACTGTGAGATTGCCACCTCTTCGAACATTATTTGCCGCCCCCATTGTTGCCATCCCGAGTGTCGCCAACCGCCCGAAGCAGCTGTTGAGCTAAAAAAAAAAAAAAAGTCGCCTGCTACATAATACGCTTCAAATTTCGTTGCGGCGACAATGGAGTGGCAACTATCGCCGTGCGGTGACTCGATCACTCGTTTTGCCTCCTCCCTTGATGTGCCGCCCGCGTGCGGTGCACGCCTTGCACGCCCGCTTACGGCGGGCCTGTGTAGCTCAGCTTAGTGCAGCTCACCAAATCCAACCAGAAAACTTTATTTCTCTAAATTCATTTGAAGAGAAGAAACGGCCCAATTTTAAAAATGAGTGGCAGATTATAATGGAGATGTAGAGGAACTGTTTTCAAATTTGTAAAGAAACCATGTCTAATGGCGTTTCCGCGCCGAAAAAATCATCAAGAGATGATTAGTCCATCATTGAACAAAGCTTTAGAAAGGTATGAAAAATTTGACGTTCACTATTTTTGTTTATTGCGTAAAGCCAATTGAAAACGTGGCGTCAAGATATACTGCATGTTATCTGAAAGTAAACTTCAAGACTTAAAAACAGCTAGCCCCACCATCTTTAAAATGATTTCAACTGTTCGTTTTTTAATGACCGAAGTTCTAGCCATAAGGTGCCACAAAGACGACCATTCAGATTACATTCCATTGTTGAAGCTGCGATCATTGGATCTTCCCGACTTAAATTGGTGGCTTCAGCGCTACGGATATAGGCCGTTGTCACACGATATCGCTAAAGAGCTATATGAAATTTTTAGTGACGAAGTACTACATAAAAGAAATCAAAGCAGTACAAAATGCTCTCTATTACTCAATTATGCTTGATGAAACTAGGGCATTTCCAATAATGAACAAGTCACTTTAGTTGCCTTGACTCTAAGCTTAATATAGGTACATACATGAAACTTTTATCGGCTTCTGTAAAACGATATCAACAACATCCTAGAATTTGTATAAAATTTTCAGCGACTTACTGCAAGATTCGACATATGTATCGAGATGTGTTTGGTTCTGCGTACAAATGGCGCTGCTTCTATTAGCTGAAAGCATACGGGCCTTCAATTTCATCTTATAGCAATCGAAGCAAGGACAAATCATGTGAATTGCATTGCTCACTCGTTAAACCTGGTTGCTCAATAATGAAACAAGTTATTGCGACTAAAGATTTTTCAGTATTAATACGAGAGCTAATTGTCTTATGTGCTTCACAGAAATGCCAAGCTTGTTTTGAATTACCACAGGCAACTGGTAATGTTCAGAACCTTGATCTTCCTTGAAAACTATTCTAAACAATTACACTACTCCTATGTTTTTTAAACGACACAAGAAATCAGAAAGATGATACCGGCGCGAAAGAAAAATTGTTTTTTAAACATTCTTCACTGTTTTGAATCTCTTTTTACTATGAACTTCCTGATATAAATTCTGGATCGTTGCTATATGTAACTTTACAGAAGATTTCGCGCTTTGCTTAAAAATGCTTTGACACGTTTGAGTAACATTGAAATTTCTGTGACAAAATTATACAAGCAGTAGTTATGTGAAAGAAATGACTTTGACATGGATCGTTTGGTTCTTCATCGTAACTTGCTTTTAGATATAGCATGAACAACAAATGTCAGACTGAATAATGTGGAAGACATTGTTTCTTTTATAATTTGTTATTGCGAATATATACTAAAGATTTGATATCTGAATCTGAAGTCATCAAATTGTTTTTTTAAAAAAACGTTTTAACCATTCAATTATCGATACCTACCGCCGAACATCATTTTCAGCATTATGGAGAATAAAAACTTATTTAAGGAGAGTCGGAGAGCTGGTAAACATTTTTGGGTAGGTATTTGAGGAACCGTGAAAATTTGTATACAACTTCTTTTGTAATGTCTCAGAACAAATTCGAAGACCTGACTAATGGGAATGGGGGCATAATTATTAATTTTTCAAAAATTTATTTTCTTCCAAAATTTTGTTTTATAAATTTCGAAAAAATATATTTGAGACACGCTGAGGTTTACACAGAATAATATTTACACCAAGGAAAAAATATTTATGAAAAGACAGGTCATTTTGGTGGGACTTTTTACCTGCAAGGTGATCGAGAATGTTACACCTGACCGCGAATAAGCGGCCGACTGAGCCAGCTGTCGATATACAGCTCACTCTCACAAGTCTTTCCAAAAATATTTTCTTCTAGGTGTAAATATTATTCTGCATACCTCAAATATATTTTTTCGATATTTATGAAATACAATTTTGAAAGAAAAGAAAATTTTCGGCTATGCTCCCAATCCCATCAGCCAGGTCTTCGATTTTGTACTTAGACATTACAAAAGAAGTTTTATACAAATTTTCACGGTGCCTACCCAAAAACTTTTACCAACTCTCCTACTATATGGCTCAGCAAAGATTGTATGATCACGTGGTAGTGCGCGTAAACTGAGAAATAACGGATGATTTGAACCTTGAAGAAATCTCTGATATATTTATAAACAGAGCTATAATTCGACAAAATACGTTCGTATTGTGAAAAATTGATATAATTAAATATATTATTAAATACTCCTTCTTAAAAAGATTTATTAATGTTGATTAGTTGATCATGCAATTCATAGTACAATTGTGTACAACAGCAGGTAGGCCTATTAATAAATATCTCCTACTAGTAAAAATTATGTTACACGCTGTTAATAATAAAATAATGGTTTCGGTTTTATATTATTATGATAGGTATCCGTTCTTTATTCTTCAATCTAGCATGGTTTAGCGGTCTTTTCTTCCTTCTTTGCACGTCTATATTCATTACTAACTGTACCAATCACGATAACAATCCTTGCGGATACGAATCAAATGCAATAATAAAATTATGGTTTCAGTAGGAGCATAAAAATAATTAATATCTTTACTCTATTGTTATAAATTTGAAACTCAGTAAGTTTATTACTCAAACACGTCAAAAACGCTGAATAAATTTTGTGTGAAAATAAGTATGTTTTTGATCTGGCATATAATTTAGAAAATGCAAAATATTTCTGTCCTTCTCTGCCTGTCTGTTCGTTTATAATTGGATTTTCACGATTATGGAAGACTAGCTGGTGACTGCAACTTTGTACATGTTTGTCATGAATTTTGAAGATTTTTTTTTATATTTTCAGGATAAAAAGCAGTCTATGTTACTATTGCCAATTCAGTAACCCTCCAGTGAATGTTCCGTCAAAATTGATTCACACACGTTGCTATTTTTTTTTAATGAGTCATCAAACGAGTATGAGCACCCATGAGATTTTCTGAAAGCCGGCGGCCCTGCAGTACCGGATATTTTCTAACTTCCTCTATAAGTTTTTCCACATCACCATGCTGAAAACGCACTGTTGCTGTTGTAAAGGATCCAAACTTTCTGAACAACTCACTATTTCCACCAGACCGACACCGGGGCGCAACGTCAAAAAGTAAACTAAACTAATCGGAGCCGAGTGTCGGCCGTGTGTCGGACGGCATGCGGTGTCGTTTGAACTCACTTCAATCGAGTGACTGACAACAATACGAAAAGTGTCGTTGCGCCCCGGTGTTGGTCAAGTGTGGCCCGACCTTTAACCTTACCCGCTAATCCTGCGGGATACAGGGGACCTATAGTTTAGCGTGGAATCCGAATCACGGAAATGTTTTGGCGTACTTCACATTACATAGCAAGCTGTGCGGGAAGTGAAGGCAGGGTTAAGTGCGAATTCATCTCGGACAAACATCGTGAAACGAGATTTTTATGTATATAAGATTACGATCTTACGACCTTGCTGGGGCAGTTCTATCATTACCGTGGCACCACAATCCAATGATTAATTCTTGTAGAACTCGACGAAACAAATCTAAAATAAAATAATACATTTTTTTTTTTAACTCTCGCTTGGTTTTCGAGATATAGCATGTTAAAAATCAGTTATAGGTTTAGTTCCATGTGCTTTTGGTGACGTTTCTTCTTTCAACCTAACAACAACCAGTAGGAAGAAAGTAAAAAACCTATAGTGCATTTCCACCGTGTAGATATAGTGGTTTAAGTGAATTTTTTTCTAGTCCAGGCCAGATCTTGCCCTAACCTCCTTACTTTTGATATACAATATCTCGAGAACTAAACGAGATATCAAAAATATTTATTTTTTATTTTCGATTTGTCTCGTCACGTTACGTACAAATTAATCATCAAATTTGAATATGGTGTCATTTTTCTTCTGGTCGAGGCCCCGTTTCAACCTAACAACGTCAATTTTGAGATACAATATCTCGAGAACTAAGTGAGATATCAAAAACATTTATTCTTTATTTTCGATTTTTCTCGTCGAGTTATAAACGAATTCACCATTAAATTTTGCTATGGCGAAATTTTTCTTCTGGTTCAGGCCGCATTTCGACCTAACCACGTCAATTTTCAGATAAAATATCTCGAGAACTAAGCGATATATATATATATATATATATATATATATATATATATATATATATATATATATATATATATATATATATATATATAAATATTATTTACTTTCAATTTGTTTCGTCGAGTTACTTAAGAATGCATCATCAAATTGCGGCGCCACTGTTATCGTAGAATCCTCAACAATCCAGCAATACCTATAACTGATTTTTTTAACATGTTATATCTAGAAAACCAAGCGAGATATAAAAATTTTTGATTTGTTTCGTCGAGTTCTACAAGAATTGATCATCAGATTGTGTCTCCACGGTAATGATAGAACTGCCGGATTGTTTACTACCGCGATATACAGTAGTAGCGAACATGTCTAAAGATTGCGACATTTTGTTCAAACCAATACTTTTTTTGTATGTCAGATATTACAAAAATAATTTCTGTAACTAATATTCAGTACGATTTATATACTGCTTACGATACTATCGTAAAGCAACTGACTAATTTTCATGGTACACAAAAACTGAGTTTTTTGTTTTTAGTATGAATACAGGAATTATTCCTGCTATAAACCTAACCTAAATTTATGTACTCACAATTTATTCGTGAAGATCATACGAACTCGGACTGACGCCGAATTTCCCTCCATGTGTACAAAACATGTGAATACTATAAGGAATATCAAACACTATGTCTATCGGGCAAACAATAATATCATTGAATCTTTACTTAATATAATCTATGACTACAATACATCGTTGACCAATTTAATTTTTTGTTATCTGTGTTTGTGGCTTCAGGCACCTACAGTATTCTTTATGAGGTTTTTTCACGGTTCCTTAATACATATTCAGAATTGGAAGTTATGAAGCAACATATAAAAAGTTTTTTTTAATGAATACTTCATTACTAATATTCACGGCGAATTAGACCTTGCACCTACTTGAAAGTTTAAATGGTGTCATAAAATACATTAAACATGTTTTACTATAAGAAGGGAGATGCAATTAAATATGATTATAACAGAAGAGTTTTAGTTCCAGGAAAAACGGCATCTGATTCTTTCGTGAATCAGTTGAAAATGAGACTACTTTTACTCAAGTAACCATCGACATGGTTCTTGGGCAAACAGAAAACTTCGAAAACAGGATGAGTTCAATTTCGCATGAGGAGAACATTTCTGGGTACAATAGAGACTTAAACATTTGTCCCACTGACATTATTATCAATACACAACAGAATAATTCACGAGGTACACCCAGAGGCGGCCCTAGCATGTTTTTTAGGTGGTGCTAGATCTCATTATGGCACCCCAAATGTGCAGTCACTTATCCATGATTAAGGTGTCCATATAAACAGATTGACATCCTGCTAATGTTATAAATGAAAAATTTGCATGCTTGTATGTTTTTACTGTTTCACGTCAAAAGGGCTGAACAGCTTAAGATGAAATTTGGAATAATGTTATTGGTTACTTATTTTTATCCCGACCGTAAAAGTAGTTCACGTGGGATTCAAATATGAATACGTGTTTGAATGCTTTATGAATTCCATTCGAACAAAGCAGTTTCTATATATTAATAATAATTCAAACCTCAGAAAGATTAGTATAGAATAGCAGTGGTTTGAATGAGAAAGAACAAATATGGAACATTTTATGTCTGAAAAGTTTTATTGAAGCTACCATGGAGTACACAATGCTCACATCACTTATACGTCAAAATCACAACAAACAAATGAGGAAATAAAATCATAACTAAAAAGCCTAGATTGCCCTCTTCCTTGTTATTGCCCATTGGCAATATTATTTTCTAAACATGTGAGCCGGGAGGGGGGTGCAAGGTGATGCACTTGCACCCCCCCTGGTATGAAAGAAAATACACAGAAAAATATTAAGAAACAAAAAATTTATTATTAAATTCACTGTTTGAATAATAACATAAGGCGCCTAGATTGTTGTACAAATTTGTTCAACACCTTGTGAATAAATTCAGTATACTTAGTTAATAAGTGCTATATATAATGTATAAAAAAATCAAGTGCACCTCCCTTGAAGTAATCCTGCGGGCGCCCATGTTTCTACAGATAAAATTTCAAGATCTGACGGTATATCTAGAGTCTGCGTTTATGGTAAATAAGTTTTAATTTACTGAAACTTCGTTCTCCTTTAGCGACAGTTACAAGTATGGTTAGCAAAATTCGAAGAGCTGTCTACACATTCGGAAATATATCCTGCTAACCATTTTGTTTCTTTAGTTGAACTTTTATTGGTTCTGGTGATTCAATCCCCATCAACAACAGATTCAGTTAGAAAGTTCCTCAACCAATTCACAACCAGATCTGACACATTTTTCTCCATCAGTTAAACTTATTTCTAAATCTGCACAGGATGATTTCAATTAGGACTTTGCAGGATTTTTTTATGTTATTTTTTTTATACAATATATAAGAACGACACTGTATCATTAAATTCTGATAGTTGTGTAAATTGAGTGACCAACTCATTCTCAATTGTATCGATCATATGCTAAGACAGGTCGATTGTAAACTATTGCTATCTCACCTACGGCCTTGTACTAAAAAAAATTCTTTGCTTTCTTCGGTAGCTGATTGGCTTAATAATAGCATATGCCACTGTCTGAGAAACAATTTTCTAGCTTTTATCAGGGAAGACGAATAACGCCGGTACTCTTTTTCAAATTCCGAGTTGTTTTCCAGCAATTGTGAAGCGTTTCATAAACCCTCTTTCAGTCTGCATAGCCTTGCTTACAATATTTATTTAAACAAAGTATTATACCAAGTCACCATTGTAAATATGAACTCAAATGGCTCCATGGTCTGGTTCAGGGATATGGCCTCTTTTGCTGCAATTGAATTATTCGTTTCCAGAAGGGCGTCACGAATTGAAGATTAGTGATAGCGAACTGCGGCGAGACTAGTAACTCTATTTTCCAAACGAGATTCGTAAATTTTTTTGGTGGTAATCCTTCTAAGTGCTCGGATACTACGTCCCTTCGCTTTGTTGATTGAGAGAATAGTACAAATATTCTTTAACAAAAATTCGGACAAGGGAACCTATTTAACTGATGTTTTGGCGGCACCTGCTACTACCAAATTTAATGACAGCTACGTGGATTAATAATTGGTGGAAGATATTGCTTGAGAAGTCTGCCTTGAACACCTTTGTTTCATCCTTATATGTTGGATCCACTGTCATATCTTTGGCCTCGACAATCGTTCATATCCAATTCAAACTTTTGCAAAGTATTATCGATAAACAAGCCAGTGAGTCCAGCTAAGTCACTTACCGGCTTGTAAGCAACGTAACCCTTACGCACTTGGACTTCATCTTCATTTGTGTCAACAAAAACAATGTTAAAGATAATTGTTCGACGTGACTGATATCAGGAGTTCAATTCGATATGATAGAAACGTATTGTGAAGCGTTTCATAAATCTTCTTTGAGTCTTATCCACAGTCAAAATTTTATTAAGGACTTCATTTGTTTTTAATAAATTTGCCAAAATAACAGACATTAGTCTCCTTATCAGCAATAGGGTGGAGATGCTCCACATTATAGGGTCATATTTCCCTAGCAGTTTGCAATATACCTAGGAAGTTACCATTATTAGAAGTATTTAGTGTTTCGGATCCACCCCGCCGTGATTTTCTGTTTGTACTTACAAATACTTATCTATTACACCGACGGTCGTTAATCGAATCAACGCTTCTATCAAACTGAGCATGGTGTACTGATGAAGTTTCGTGAGTTTTGAGACGTTCTGATTAGTAGTTCCAGTGATCAAATCCTTCTTTTCCCAAATAAGAGTGAAACCATCCATTGAATAAACACCAGTAAAAGCAATATATTTCATCCGCATATTTAGAGTGAAAAAGTTTCTCAATTTGGTATTAATCACTGAAAATGCTTATTTAAAAAAAGTCATCCAGGATTTTTTTCTTGGATTTTTCATTGCTGGGATAATTATTTCATCTCTGGCTGCAGAGTCAATGAGCGACCTTTTCTAAATATCATCACAATTTGTACTTTGACGGTGATGGTATGTCTGGTATCCCTCATTCTGTAATATTTTTAACTTCAGATGACTTTCAGTTGTAGCTAAATCTTCTCGTACACGCTGCTCGTCATCATCATGAGCCTCATCTGAAGGACTTCCGTTAAATAAGTTTTCTTCTGTGGTGGGTTGAACTACTACTTGTGACGACAATTCAGATGACTTCTCAACTGTAAAAAAAAATTTCTCGCAATTTTGAAGCCTTTTCAATTTCGCCTTTTTTACATTTCTTGTCTTGTTTGTAAAAGACACATTATGCTTTGTAAATATTTACAATACCCACGTTAACTGCAATCACCTAATGTCTAACGTTGTAGAAATAGATTGTTATGTTGAATCTCACCACATGCACATGCACCCGCATGCGAATCAACTCCAAGACTACAGCCGAAAAGACAGGAAATATATATATTTATTTTTTTTGAACAGTTTAACGTCCCTTTTTAACAACGTGGTCTTTAGAGACGGGAAAGGATGGGGGCAAGGAATGGGAAGGAATTCGGTCATGGCCTTTTGAAGGAAGCATCCCGGCATTCACCTGGAGTGATTTGGGGAAACCATGGAAAACCCAAATCTGGATGCCCGGACGGGGATTCGAACCGCCGTCCTCACGAATGCGAGGCCAGAACGCTATCCGTTACACCACCACGCTCGGTGACAGGAAACAGATCTAGGAGGCGCGGAGCGGCAGCGGCACCCGAGAGTTCTAATTATGGGACGAGTTGTAATTTTCTTGATTCAAGTAAGTCAAGCTCACTCGAGTTGACTCGATTCTATGACGACATACGACTTGTCCTATCCCAGATTGAAAGCCACTTAAATTTTGGCCACAACCTGAAATATTGGGGACACGGGTTCGATACCTGAGGCAAGGAGCGGCTCTCGCCAAAGGATTTTGGATGGAAAGTAGGCAGGCAAACTCACGCTAGAAATGACAAAGTCAATTCCAGAACATTGGTGTTTAATAACTTCAAACTAGTCTACAGACTAGTTTGAAATAGGTTGTTAGGTAATGCTAGGTGCGGGAGAGAAAGTTACTGCTTCCCCAAGTCAGATCCGCTGGTCAACTACGGCAGCATTAATACGCAGCGGCACAGCGATGCAAACTGTGCAGCACTACGTAGCAACTTGATGGTACTGGCCCCTCCCTGTGGTCTCCGTGATCCTTTATACTAGTTCAAAACAGATAACCTCGTGTCACTTGGCTGATCTTATTTAACCATGAACGGCAGCATGCCTGCTCGACCAGTGTGGTTGTAAACAAAACCAATGGGTGACACAAACTCTTATTTACATGATACTCCTTTTCCATCTGACCCTGACGGTAGCGCGCCTTCCTATAAGGTCTATATATCCCCAACAGACCATGCTCTGCATCTGACCCTATCTGCAGCGCGCCTTCCTATACGGTCTATTGATTCCAAATGACCGTTGCACCCCAACGCGTCTGCCCGCTTGGCTGTCCAACACGTGTGGCCAACACAGCGTAGGCAATACACAGGCTACAGCTAAATATCTTTTTAACAATTATATTTTACTTTAATATTGAGTATATTACACCTCCCTTCCCGGAGAAATTGATGCAACAAACCAGTTGCAGCAATTTTTGCTATTCTGGATCTGACTGTATTTAACTTCCTCTCCATTCCTATGTCTATGTTAGTGGACATCATTACATCATATTTATGCATATTTTCAACAAATAAATTCAATAGATAAGTATTTTTCATTAACATATTGTTTCCTCTTTTCACAATTCAGTTACTACATAATTTTACTGATATCATATAGGTGAAATTTCTCATTAATTAAATTCAGTCTTAACGATTTCACATTATCAGCTGATTCTAA
>JARYHS010005992.1:0-24151 GCA_031002005.1 Vandiemenella viatica
TACCATGAATGTGTAGAGCTCTATGGATTCTTCAATTTCAGTGTGTTCTGTCACATATGTTCGTTGCTGCTCGTGGCGAGTGGCTGTCCCTACGATTATTTGTCATTTTGTCTTTTTAGTCACAGTCATTAGTTGATAGCCGCAGTGCACTCCGCCAGGGTGTAGCGTCGTCGCCTTTTGTTGTCACCGTTTGGTATCAGGGCGACTTCGCTCCTACTCTACGCACTCGCGGGTATCCGAATAAATTCGGGCCCTGGAGTGGAAGTTTTCCCTAGCCTTGGAGGGGCAGAGAGGATGCTCTGCGCGGATTCACTTTGCTTTGAACCTGTTTACCACTTGCGATGCTGTAACTGCGATGAGTCCTGCGTCCCAGCTAGCTGCTAGGAGTGCACCGATGCAAGGTCGGCACTCTGGAGTAGTCGCTGCGGAGGGGCGCTGCCCCTTCGATGTCGACTAGTCACAGTCGTTCTCCCACTTTTCGTCACTGTAATCTTCAGCTGGGTGAAGGTCTGGTGACTTTGCTTTTATTATTTAAGGTGACTTGCTCATTTTCAGTATATTGCCTTTCCCACATTGCTGTACCGTCTGACGTTAGCTATTTTGGAATTTAGCATCGGTTGATATAACACCTCATCATGGTTGTGGACGACAAACTTTGCAATCGCTCTCGTAAGATCGTTTTTGCGGGCCCCGCATGGGCCTGGTACGCAAGTGCCAGGTACGGGTTTGGCGAACCCGCGGTGCCCGAGCTGGAAACTTGTGAGCGCCGCAAGTTTCCCATACCGTAAACTCCTACCATGCTTCAACGACCACCGTAGGGCGTGGCGGCGGAACGTTGTGTGCCTAGGAGAACGGGGATCTTGGCTTCATCGCCCGGATCGCGAGGACGGTAGAAACCTCTATAAAAACCCCTCAACCTCAAGGTCAGCCACGTGCCGAGGAGGTGAATGGGTGGAGAGGAAATTCCACTCGCTAACGTGCAACCTCAGGGGCACCTGCGCACCCCTGTTGTATGAGCATTCTTTCTTATACTGGGTTTTCTCGTGGGACCAAAAATTAAGCCTCACCAAAAAACCAAAGAACCCTGCGGTACGGGTGTGCCGCAGGCAAATAAAAATACACCCAATGCCAAGAAGCGGGTCAGGGTTGATAGCCCTCCCGCTTCTGAATGTAATAGTAACGGGAAAGTTTGTTCCATTGCGAACGCTTTCATTGTAATGCAGAGGAAAGAGGGGACATTTGAGAAGGTGTCCCCATTTTATATTAATAAAGGACTGGAAGGATTGGTTGGTACCTTAAGATCAGTCAAAAAGTTGAGGAACGGGACGCTGCTGCTGGAAACAACCACCAGTAGGCAGGCTTCCCAGCTCCTTAATTGCGAGAAGCTCGGGGAGTTCGCAGTCATTTGCGAACTCCACAGAACCCTAAATTCTAGTAAAGGCGTTGTCACCTGCCGTGACATTATGGATTTAGGGACCTGAGGAACTGGTTAAGGAGTGGGAAGAACAGCAAGTGGTCGAGGTGCGTCAGATTCAACGGAGGGTAAATGGCAGTCTTGAAAAGACTGCCACCTTGTCCTGACGTTTGACACTCCAGTGTTGCCAAGTGTATTAAAGCCGGATACATTAATCTGAACGTCCGTCCGTATGTTCCGGACCCAATGCGCTGCTTCCAGTGCCAGAGGTTCGGACATACGACGGCGTCATGCAAGGGCAACCCCACCTGTGGTAGATGCGGCAAGGGGGCACACGAACCGGGTGTCACTTGCGCGCTCCCACAGGTGTGCGTCAACTGCTCCGGGTCGCACCCTGCCTGGAGTAGGAGTGTCAAGTGTATCTTGAAGAGCGCAAGATACAGGAGTTGAAGACCAAAGAGCGGATACCTTATATAGAGGCAAAGAAGAAGGCGAAAGCGCTCGCCGCTCCAATATTTGGAACAAGCTTTGCCAAGACGGTCTCGACTCCCGTCAGGAAAGAAAGTGTTGCTACGCAGACATCCTTTGCAGACATGGGCACAAGCACTACGTGCTCATGTCAGTGCAAGTGTGGTGCAAAAACCACCAAGGTCATGACACCGAGGACCGCGGATGTCGCTAGCAACACATCTGCAACCTCGACCATTCCAGCAGCAGTATCAAAGACTCCACCAGCAATCAAGTTGACGGCACCTCCTATTCCACCGCGTGCTATTGAAATGGTAGCGATACCATTAGGCTAGCGGTGGAAATAGAGGTGACCAGAAAATCAGAGGTCCCAAGTTCAGGACAGACTGATCCGACCCAGTTCGTCAAGTCCTCCTTCTTCGTCTCCTCCAGACTGTCCATCAGTAGGGAGGGTAAGGGAAGAAGAAGAAGAAGAAGAAGAACAAGAACGACGAGGAATTTGAGGAGTCCTCTGGGTCGGAGATGTCTGTCTCCGCTTCCGGGCAGGAAGAAACGGAAATGCTGGTGGACGTGTCTGGTCCCGTTCCTCAGCAGGAAATGACCGAAGACCCACCCGAACCGGGGCGGGTGAGGTTAAATAGGTAAGGATGGCTCCCATACTTCAGTGGAACATCAACGGATTTACAGCTCACAAAGAGGAGTTACACCTCTTAGCACGGTCTGATCCTTTGTGTCTCTGTCTGCAAGAGACACATTTCAGACCATCACACCAACCTGTGCTAAGAGGGTATGACTTGTACCGTAATGGACGATACCGAGGGTGATCGAGCGAAGGGTGGAGTGGCGGTGTTTGTCCGAAACACTGTCCACTCCGAACCTGTAGCTCTCACCATCTGATTTACAAGCAGTAGCAGTGAGGATTTATGGTCCCACTCAACTCACAGTATGCTCTATTTATCTACCACCTAACACGCCCATGAGTTACGACGACATGTCTACATCTTGCGGCAGCTTACTCGGCCATTCCTCCTTGTAGGTGATTTCAACGCACATAGTGCGTTGTGGGGCTCAAATGCCGATTGCCCCCGTGGCCGAATGGTTGGTAGATTAATAGAGCAAGAGGAATATATGTGTCCTCAATACTGGTGCAAGACACATTTTGCCACTGCTCCGGATCGTCCTTCTGCCATTGACCTTTTCATGGTGCTCCCCCTCAATCGCGGACTCGTGCATTGGGAGGTGGATCGTGACCTCATGGAAGCGACCACTTCCCAATATGGATGCACGTAGAGTTTGAGGCGTGGAGGAGGCAATAACCCGACGCAAATGGAACGTCAGCAAAGCCGACTGGCAACTCTACCGCCGCTCCATTATTCTAGAGGAGTATAACAGTCTTGACGAGAAGGTGAATCACCTTACAAAGGCGATTCACAGGCAGCTGACGTTTCCATGCCAAAAAGCTCCGGAACGCTGCGAAGGACGCGCGTCCCCTGGTGGAACGATGAATGTCGTTTCCGCCATTCAGGGCGCAGACGAGCGTTGCGGCGTTTCAGGTTGTACCCTACATCCGACAACCTGCAGCGTTCCGTATAGCCAGAGCTAAGGCGCGTCGTGTTATTAAGGAGAGCAAGAAAAGGTCATGGCAGAACTTTGTGAGCACCATAAATCGTTCCACACCTTCGTCGAAAGTATGGGAGTCTATCCGCCGTATATCTGGAAGGTACTCCCGTCCACCAGTATCTGGATTACTGGATCACGGACGTATTATTACCGACGAACGAAGCATAGCGCAGCTGATGGCGGAGAACTTTGCCGCTATCACTTCATCCACCAATTTTGACCCTCGGTTCCAGCAACGCAAGATTGCTGCCGAGAGGCGCGCGCTATGCTTTGACTCGTCGAATACAGAGGCCTACAACTGCCCATTTACATTTTGGGAGCTGGAGTCAGCGTTAAACAGCGCCAACGACACTGCTCCAGGGCCTGATTTGATCCAGTACCAGATGCTGAGGCATCTTAATAAAGATGCTAAGGAGTACCTTCTAGATATTTTTAACGATATATGGACCGGGGACACTTCCCCGACTCGTGGAAAGAAGCAACGCTTATCCCTATTTTAAAACCTGGAAAGGATAAGTTGTTGCCAGGTAGTTATCGTAGTATTGCCTTGACTAGCTGCGTGGGGAAGACACTGGAGAGGATGGTTAACCGCCTCGTCTGGTGTCTTGAATCCCGTAATCTGCTGAGCCGCTTTCAGTGTGGATTCAGGAAGTCACGTTCCACCTTGGACAACCTGATCCTCCTGGAGGCGGCAATACAGGATGCGTTTATCCGCAGCCAACACCTGTGGGTGTTTTTTTCGATCTTGAAAAGGCCTACGATACTACCTGGCGGCATGTTATTTTAAATCAGTTACACGAATGGGGATTTAGGGGTAACCTGCCCCGTTTTTTAAAATCATTTTTATCTGGTCGTTGCTTCCGGTACCGAGTCGGTAGTGAAGTGTCTGATCTTTTTATTCAGGAAAATGGTGTTCCTCAGGGGTCAGTTTTAAGCGTGACCCTATTTGCTATCGCAATCAACAGTATCTCTATGGTTATAAGGAGTCCCATTCGGTTCTCTTTATATGTGGACGATTTTTAATTTTTATTGCATCGTCCAGCCTGAGAAGCGCCGAGCGGCAGCTGCAACTCGCGCTAAACAGGCTGGATGAATGGTCAGTGCACACCGGTTTTCGATTCTCTGCCGAGAAAACCCGGTGTGTACTTTTTACTCGTAGCAGAAGTCTTTTAGCTGAACCCCACCTTACCCTGAGGAACACCGTTTTCATTTTACTGATACTGTTCGGTTTCTGGGCCTCATTCTAGACGCAAGGCTAAGCTGGCTGCCACATCTTAAAGATGTAAAAGCCAGAGCCTTGAAAGCTTTAAACGTTTTAAAATGTCTGTGTGGCAGGTCGTGGGGCCCGACCGCTCCTGCCTGCTACAGTTTTATCGAGCCTTTGTACGGTCGCGGTTGGAATACGGGTGTATTGTTTACAGTTCGGCACGGGACAGCTATCTTCGGATGTTGGATAGTGTCCACCATGCTGGAATTCGACTCGCCACGGGTGCCTATCGCACTAGCCCAATACCCAGCATTTGTGCTGAGTCTGGCGAGCCGCCGCTTTCCATCCGGCGGCATCTCCTCATGGTGCGACACTATGTACATGTTGCCACAACTCCTGGCAGTCCCGTGTACGACATAGTGCTACATCCCAACTACGAGCGGCTCTATACCAACCGGCATAGAGCCACTAAACCGTTCAGCTACCGTACAAAGGCTATTTTTGAACAATACGGATTCGAGTTTCCCATTTTTTATCACCAGGGTTGGAGTAAATCTCCTCCCTGGCTTTTAAAGAGGCCCAGAACGATTTTAGAAATGTCAAGGTTCCACAAGCTGTCTACCTCTGACTGTGTTTTTAACAGAGTTTTTAACGACATTTTAAACCAGTATCAGGAGTTTACCCCGGTATATACGGATGGGTCTAAGCAGGCTAACGGAGTAGGCTGCTCCGTAGTGTTCCCTCGAGCGACTTACAAATACAAGCTGGATAGCAGGTGCAGCGTGTACACTGCAGAGTGCTATGCCATACTAAAGTCGCTCCAGCATATGAAGGGACGCCGTCATATGAAGTACCTCATATGCTGTGATTCCCTCAGTTGTATTCAGGCGTTAGCAACTATGTACCCAGCAGACCGTCTAGTCCAGGACATCCAGGACGCCCTCCTCTCCCTCCAGTCCTGTGGGAAGGAGGTCGTATTCTGCTGGGTACCTGGTCATGTGGGAATCAGGGGGAACGAGGCAGCTGATGAAGCTGCCAAGTTAGCCTGCAACAAGGTCAGAATTGACTTTGATCCGGTCCCAAAGTCTGACCTTGCCTCGGCGGGGAAAAGATTGGTTTTCGACGTTTGGCAGAGGCAGTGGCTGGAGGTTGAGCATAATAAGCTCCGGCTGGTCAAACCGACCGTTCAGCCGTGGAGCAGCTCCTTCCAGCGGGCGAGGAGGGATGAGGTTCTCCTTACTCGCCTCCGTATAGGGCACTGTCCTCTGACGCACAGCTTTCTTCTCCGCCGGGAGGACCCTCCGGAATGTGATGCTTGTGGCGTACCTTTGACGGTACGCCACATTTTAACCGAATGTGTATTGTTTTTAGATCTAAGGGCAGACGTTGGCTTAGCCAACGATCTGTCCCTTATTTTAAACGATGACGGTGACAACGTGGCTAAGGTTTTAAAGTTTTGTTGCTTGGCCGGTCTTGTCCCAAAAATTTTGGGCAGATCGGCCTAGATTTTGTAATTGGATTGGTGGCCATTTACAACCACCAATCCAAGTACAGTTTTTACTTGTGACACTGTTTATATGGCTGGCCCTTTTACTGCCAGCCAGCTAACTTATTTTTTAAACTGGTTGGCCCTTTTACAGCCAACCAGTTAATGTATGAATTTTTATATTTTATTGCGTTGTTTCAGTTTTATATCTCATGTAGCCGTCTGTGTGGCCGATCTCTTTACAGTCGGCCACGCAGACGGTATTTTAGTTAGTAGTTTAGTATTTTATTGTGCTGTCTCTGTGGCCGACCCCTTTACAGTCGGCCACACAGACGGCAATTTTGCCACGTTGTCACGCCTGGTTGTTGCTAGGGCGCTAATGACCCCGTTGTCGACGCGCCCTAAAACCCAAATAACAACAACAACAACGTTTTTTGCGGGCGTGGTAGTGGTCCGCTGTGGCTACGTCTGCTGCTGTGCCGGCTAACGCAGATGCACTAGATGTGGGGCTGATCATCGTGCGTCAGAATGTACCACAGCCAGGGAGAGGCAGTTTGCTGTAACTGCGGACTAAACCATGCAGCCTGCTTCTCTGGCTGTGAAAGAAGAAGCAGCTTAGGGCGAAATATCGCTCCAAAGCTGCCACGGCGCCCAGGAGTGCCCAGAAGGAACCAGTTCCAGCAACCCAACCCACATCGCCAGACCGGCGACTATGCGCGGGCTCCATACGCGGGCCGCACCGAGTCGCCAAGACCAGCCCACGACGGCTCCTAGGCTCAGTGGCAGACGCGATGAGGGATTGTGAGCGCGCTTCAAACGTTGTGAGCCGCTTCAACGTCTGCAGCGGCGAGCGATACTGATTCGACGGCTGTCGATGAATCAGCAGAAAGCGACGAACTTTACTTGGAGGGTCTTCGCGAACAAGACAAGTTCGCTTTTCGCGTCGACTTGAAGCACGTAGCTGCACGCCCGCAACCAATCTACTTCAGAGACCTACAGCGGAAGTACAACTTCACTTCCTGGTCGCTATGGGTCGTTCATGTCGGCCTGAAGTATGGCTGGTCATAGACATGCGCATAATAGTTCGCGAAGGGAGCGCTCAGTTTAGTTCGCAGCTCCCTCGCGACTAGTTCGCTCTTTTAGTTCGTTAGTTCGGGTCTCGAATTCAGAGAAACAGATCGTTCGCTCGCCTTGCTGCCGCTACTGCACGCGCTATTTTGTTTGTTAAGTCAGTTTTATTAGGACATAATCATTTTTTGTCGTTTCTAAATGGAATTTAATATGACCTTCTTAACAAAAGTTATTGCTTAATAATAGCCCTTTCAAATTACATTAGCATGAACAGTTGGTTCCGATAAACCAAAGTGCTCATTGTCCTTTACACAAATGGGTAATTGAATAATTGTGCTGTTTTCACTACTTACTTTACATGCATTCGTAGAATATTAATTTTTTAAATGGATTTGTTTATTAGTTCATGGAAGAAACATTACTTATAAAAGGCGCTAATGATCCTGCCATCGAGCGCCCTTAAACGCGCACCGCGTCGCCAAGACCAGCCCACGACGGCTCCTGGGTTCGTTGTGCAACTTCAGGGTGTGTATCACCACTACCAGGCCCGCACCCGGGTCTAAGGCAAATTTTGTCGTCAGTTCGTCAGACATTATGCGGTCGTAATACTGTTTATTCAGTAACTATACTGAAATCTAAAAAAGAATTAAAATTTACATAGAGAAAACCAGCTTCTGGACCTGCAAACCGCCGGGCACCGAGAAAGCTAGTGCCTTTCCTTCCGGCATCAACAGTTTTATAACTGTTGATGCCTGCTAACCATCGTGTTTTACGCTGCTACGAGACTTCTATTCCTCGAGACCTGCTAGAACCACCAACTGCTACTCTACAGCAGCCATACTGCCGTATTCTTTGAGCCTACACCTGCCATCGCTCCATCAGTGCGGCATCACTCTTGTGCTCCACCACTAACACTGACCATCATCTATTGAAGGTTGTTAGGGACTACTGCGCTCCAGGCACCCGTCATTGGCAGTACTCCCGCGGGCTGCTCTGAGCAGGAAATCACCGGGGTTGTCGCAACCTTACGGTGACAACTTGAACTCTGGTGATTCGCGACACAAACAACGCTGCCACGATGGCCCCCCCCCACATCATCCAACTACTCCCATGCATTGCAAAGCAAATCCAACCCTAGCTTACCCAGACGCTCTAGCGCCCCACCAGCATGCAGTAAAGTGAGAATCCCCGCCACTCTGTCAAATGCCGTCACCCATCAAGCTAAAAAACCGAAACCTTCAGACTCTGTACCCCCCTCCCCCGCCTCGCCCACACCTTCTCTCATGGATGACGCCACTTCTCCTACCCACAGTTCCTCTGATCTACCATCCCTACTCTCCTCCCTCTCCCGTCCCTATTCACCCCACCCTCCCCGACCACTGTATACTTATTTTGTTTTCAATATCCCTCAGAACTACAACCAAAAAGCTATTGCTCAAATCTTCCAGCAAACAATTCAAAAACCCATAGAATACCTTAAAGCCACCAGAAGTAGTCTCATTGTCAAAACTACAGCCCCTGACCTTACCTCCTACCTTCAAAATCAACTCTCCTCAGCCTTCAGAACAACAATTTCCGTCACTTACTCTCCTCCTCGCTTCCAAACCAGCCAACCTGCTCGCCCACCATCCTTCTCCGTCGTGGTCAAAGGTGTGGACCACGATATCACGGAGGAAGAAATTGGTCAGGCACTAAGTCAACAAGGTCTAGACTTTCATAAATTGTTTATGATCCGCTCAAGAGCCACTAACGCCCCAACCATGATGATGAGGATAATCACCTTCTCGAAATACTCTGTAGACTATCTTCTTGAAGAGGGGTTCCGCTACTAGATGTTCAGATACCGAACCCAGCCGTCCAATCCCCCCCCCCCTCCCTGCCCTGTGCAAGCACTGCCTCTCGTATCAACACTCCTCCTGCTCTAAGCGCACCCCCACATGCACTCATTGCGGAGGGGACCATACAATAACCAAATGCCCAAAAAAAAAGAAGACAAACCCCAATGTGTGAACTGCCAAGGTCCCCACAACGCCACAGCTAGGAAATGCCCCAGCAAACCTAAAGAAGCCATAGCTCCTGACATGGCCGCTAAAATCAAGTATTCAGATGAACCCTCCCCCCCTCCAGACTCTATCAACTGCGACTCTATTGAGGAAGTAGCACTTAAAGACGACGTCATCAGACTACTTTACTCTATCCTCGTTCACCTCTTCGAAGACAGAATACCGGACTTAACGACACACCTGACACAACAATGTAGACAATTCCTCAATAGGACTGTTAAAATCACACAGGACAGTAACCAGATCCACCTCACCATCAACAGGCCCCCTCCACCCTTTCCCATGAGACGTAATGGACCAGACATCGATGAATAGTTACCTGCGGCTATATTTTGTAAACATTGGTGGCTTTCGATACAAAAAGACCTTGCTCCATCACTCACTTGTTGCCAACAACGTCCATATTGCAGCCCTGGCGGAAACCTAAGCAACTCCCATGTCCAACCTTCAAATTTCCGGCTTCAACACCTTCCATCGCGATAGGCCAGGTGAGGCCCGTGAAGGTGTTGCCATACTAACCCTAAAATCCCTCTCAGCAGTCCCCCTCTCCCTCCCCCTGCTTTTCGGACATTGAATGTGTTGCTGTCAAAATATTTAAGAAAACCTCACCCCCTCTGATAATTGCCTCACTCTATGTTCGACCTTCAGACCCTATCCCTGTCCCCTTATTAGAATACTTCACCACCTTCCAGCACTACATCCTATTAGGAGACTTCAATGCGCGACACACGTTCCTTGGTGACCATCACACTAACACCAACGGCCGCGCGCTAGTTGACTGCCTCCACTCTCTTCTCATCTCTCACCATCCTATCCATCCCCCCACCTTCATCTCCCATTTAGGCTCCTCAATTCCGACCACATCCTTTACAGCCCTTCTCTCCACAACTCCCTATCCCCTGTGGTCCTCGCTGAAACCATCACGAGCGACTACATTCCCTTCTCATTCACAACCTCACTTTTCAGATCCAACGCCTCCAATTCCTCCCGCACTATAAAAGATTATCAAAACGCCAATTGGCAAGTTTTCAACTCAATTATCCTCTCCAGGCTTCACCATCCCTTCCACATTCAAACTCAGGATGACATAGAATTTGTAGTGCAAGAAATAGACTGCACCTTTTCTACCGCCGCCAAGGAAGCAATATCCTCCAAACCAATCCACCCCTACAAACCTATCCTTCCGCCAGAGGCTCACACGCTCATTAAGACCAAGAGACGACTATACAGGCAGCTAAAACGTGATCCCAACCCCTTGCTTCGGACAGAATGGAATCGACTTAACGCTAAAATCCGCAAGACAATCACCCTACATAGACAACGAAAATGGCAACAAACCTGTAACAGACTCGACTACAAACAGGGAGGGCTGTTCTGGAAGAGGTTCAAAGTTCTGACAGGACAGTACTCCCGCCCCTCACACCCATTAACCGTCAATAATCACACCTCCTCCTCAGACGACGAAAAAGCCGCCATGTTTGCCGAGACCCTGCAGGAAATCTACTCATTGCCCACAGATACACTTTTCGACGAACCCTTCAAACACACTGTCGACTCCTCTATTCCTTCACTTCTTGATTCTCCTTCAGCACCCACGGACCTTCAAGCCGTACTACTAGACGAAATCACAGAGGAGGAAATAGAAACTTAATCCTTTCGGGTCGGAACTCCACACCTGGACACGATAAAATCATCCGATTTCTCCTTCGGTCCTCCCCACGCCACGTAATGCTACTTCTCTTCTATCTCCTTTTTAATGCCATCCTCCTCCTTTAATACTTCCCATCCTCCTGGAAGCGAGCAGTGGTCGTCATGATCCCCAAGCCAAACAAACCCCCCCGACCCCCTCTCCTACCCGTCATAGGGAAAACATTTGAGAAAATCATACAACTCCGCCTCCAAAAATTTGCCAGCTCTTTAAACATCATCCCCTCCATCCAATCCGGCTTCCGCCCTCACCATTCCACCACAGACCCACTTCTCTGTCTCACCTCATCCATCACAAAATCCTTCAACTCCGGCGCCTGTACCCTAGCCATATTTTTCGACATAAATAGAGCTTTTGATTCTGTGTGGCATAATGGAATATAATTTAAATTACACTCTTTTGGCATCCCTCCCGCTTTCTAAAACTCATTCAAAACTTCCTACGAAACCGCACTTGCTATGTTAAGGTCGGGGACTCCCTCTCCCCTCCCTTCTCCCACCAAGCAGGTGTACCCCAAGGCTCAGTCCTCTCCCCCTTGCTGTACAGCCTCTACACCGCCAACATCCCCATCTCCAGCCCCCTTTCCGGCTTCCTCGCCCTCTATGCGGAAGATATTGCCACTGACTGGCTGTCGTACCACACAACCTCAACAATCAACTCCCGTGCCAAAAAATTCCTCCTCATTCTCCAATCCTACCTATAAAAGTGGCGCATCCGGCTGAACCCCACAAAAACACAGGTAGTGCTCTTCAAACACAACACAATACCGCTACCCCTTCCCAAGGCCACAATCACATACAGATCCAAATTTGGAACACACCCATCAACATCTCCCCTAGCGCTAAATACCTTGGTCTCCACCTTGATCGCACCCTCAATTTCGGCAAACACATTAGTCACCGCAAACAAAAACTCTTATCCCGTCTAAATTTATTAAAAGTCCTCCGCCCAAAACTGCCCATCAGCGCTCTGATCCACACTTACAAAATGTTCATGCGTCCCCTGATGGAATACGCTCCCCTGTTACCTCCATTATCTCCTCCTCTGTATTTCAACAAATTTTATCTATGGAGTGCCGCTTACTACGAACCATAATGCGTCTTCCCCACAAACCCCTTCTAATGATGTATACCTCCTCGCTAGAATTCCACCCCTTCAAAACCGACCCTTTAAGCTCCGAACAAACTATGCAAAAAACCTCCTCCACCACCGACCTGATCTCTTCCGCCTGATCACAGAGAAAACGCAACCACATAAAAAACCCAAGATAAAATATGTATACCCCCCGCATATACTTGCTATGACCCTCTCAACGGTCGACACAATAGACCCGGAAACGCGGGAATTATTGTCAACCATCAATACAATACTCCCCTCCCCCCCCCCTCCCCGCCCGGCACACTTCTACCCTACTATTATTCCCAATGACGCCGCTCAATAATAATATTAAAGAACAACATTATTCACTCTCTCACCCCCCTGTAGCGTCTTACCCACATAACCCTCACCTCCCCCCCTATTCCCCTCACGTCCCAAACAATGAAACACCGTACTAATGTAATTTAATCATCATCTCATAAGTTATTAAACATCCATCACATCACCTTACAAAACTAGGATATAAGTCTACTGTAGTATTAATTAATCACCATTTATAATGCTATGTATCATCTACCGAAAGTTTATTAACTCATCTACTTCCAACCTGTCCGTAGAATAATTCAGTCCTAGCATCTATCTATGTAATATATTTTATCTTAAGAATACTTGTAAAAATTTCTTATATCATGTTACTATGTTAAAATTAAATAAATCATTCTAAATATATGTTAACCAATTGGCTGAAAAGGGCCCTTCCGGCCCTCCAACAGCCCGCCTCCTGGACTTCACCTGGGAGTAATAATAATAAATCAAAATAATCCTGGGTTCAGTCGGCTGCCACCCGCCGCCGGGAAGGTCGACCTGCCGGCCAATGCCACTGCCGTACCGGACCCAGCGACCAGCTAACGGTAGTGGTGACGTGCTCGCGCAACCCATCATCGCCCTCATGCCAAGAACTTAAAAAAAAATCATTACATAACAAAAGGTCACTTCAAAAAAATCAAACCCAGATAGCAGTCGTAGGTATTGACCTGGCACTGTAACATCAAATGGCGTAAGCCATCCAGATGACGCTCTGCTGTGCTGTGTGGGCTGGGTGCGGGCTATTTTTGGGCTGTTCTTCATCGCGCTCCTCTCTCTGTGTGTGTGCGATTAGTTTTATATATATATATATATATTTGTAATTTCACTTCCCCCTTGGGGGCTGGGCTGGCAGCGGGTGACGCCCGCTCTTCAGCTTACATTTTTTCCTTACATTATTTGTTTATGTTACAGTCTTTCTTTCTATTTTTCCATTTTTCGGGGTAGATGCCAGTATACAGGATGACTGTGAAAAGGAGAGATAGGACTTTTATGAAGGAAGGTGGACATTCTTTTAGGTGGCGGTAGGTGATGGAGTCGTGACCGGGAGCAGTATTGCGTTTCTTTTTTAGAACCTGTTGAATATCGTCTGCCATTATGGGAGAGTTTTAGGTCATGTCGTCCAGTGGTTTGGTAGTATTGAATGTCTGGGGTTAGGGGCGGTTGGTTGGTGTCGGTTCGTTCGTGTATGTCGGCAGTCATCTCGTAGTTGAATTGCGGTTCTAATGGCATCGAAAAGGTTAATTCAAGGTGGGTGGCGAAAAGATTGGCTTTGGATTCGTTATCGGGTAGGGGGTGGTTATTGCGAATGAGGGGATAGGTAGTTGCGGTTTTGGTTCCTGTTAGTCGTTTGAGGGCGTTCCAATATTGTCCTGAATTGGTGGTCATTGTGGAGTTAAGTCTGTCACAAGTGGTTCGCCAGTCGAGTCTTTTTCTTGCTGTCGCTGTAGTTTTCTGTGTTGAGTGAGTACATCCCGATCACGTGTGGCAAGGGAAGTTCTGTAGAGGCGGTGGGACTCTTTGAGTAGTAGGACTGCATGGTGAGGGAGAGCCGGTTTATATGGGTTTGCAAGTTTTAGAGGGATGTGGTCTTGGAGGAAGTCAGCGGTATTGGTCACATCGTCAGCGTGTTGGAAGTCAGGGTGGAAGTTTTTCAAAGCGTCGTCAATACGTCGTCTGTATTCCGTCCAGTTAGCTTTGTTGTAGTTTTGAATTTTCCGGGTTTGAGAATGGATCGAATTGTATTCTGCGTTGCGGCGTGTTGTACGTAATTTTGAGGAGAACTGGTAGGTGGTCGCTACCGATGGGATCAAGGACTGTGACACTGGTGCGCCTGAGGAGGGAAGAGGATGCTATTATGATATCGGGAGTTGTATTGGAGACTGGTCGTGTCGGTTACTGGCTATGTCTATGTCGTGTCCGCGTAAGGCGTCAATGTAGTCACGTAGCTTTCTTTTCTCACGATCAGTTCGGGAGTGGACATTAAGATCTGCCATTATTATATAGTTGCTGAAGGTAGTTGTCAATATACCTGTACAAAGTTGTAGGGGAGGGGTTCATTTGGGATGAATATATATGGTTGCGAGATGTGACTGTCAAATATGGGAGGAAAACTGTGGCTACTAAGTATTCGTTGGGGATGTTTAGAGGTGGAAGTACATTGCTGCAATGGTGTCCAATAGCAACTCGGCCTCGAGCGATTGGTATGGAGGTTGTCTGCTCTGATCAGTTCAAAAGGGGCAAGCCGGATACAGTAGTTAGGTTGAAGGAAGGTTTCGTTCAAGGCGAAGGCGGAGATGTGTGTCTGTAGAAGGTTTTGAAAGAGGATTTTATTGGTGTTTAGTGAGCGGATGATGTTGTAAATTATGTTATATGTGTCAATATCCATGTTTGTATGTGTGTGTGCGTGTGTATGTGGTTTAAACGAGTGTTTCTGTGGTAGGTTGCAAATGGAAATGGGCGCTGTTTTGGGAGTAAGTGGCTGTGACATTAACGTGGAAAATATTTCGGGCGGCAAGGATTATTTGCTGGAGGGTATGTTGGCGGCTAAAGGGATGAATGTTTTGAAGTACTACCTACATCTACATCTATACTCTGCAATTCACAATTACTGTGGGTGGCAGAGGGTGCTAAGCACCAATCCTATTTTAGAGTATTCCAATCCCGAACAGAACGAGGAAAGAAAGAATACATAAATGTATCAGTACGGCATCTTATCTCTCGAATCTTATCCCTTCTGTCATTGCGACCTAAATAGGTTGGCGGAAGAAGTATTTCGTTGCACTCGCAAATTAGAGATTTTCGCATATTCTCCAACAAATTTAAACAAAAACGACGTCGTCTGTCCGCCAAACAATCCCAGCCTAACCCACGTATCAGCTCTGTGACACTTACATAAGGACTGTAACTAGCGGTCACGATTTCGAGCGGGTCTCCTCTGTACTTTCTCTAATGTGTCAATCAATCCCTTGCGATACGGATCCCAAATTGCACAACAGTATTCCAAATGCGGACGCACTAGTGTTTTGTACGCTATTTCCTTTGTATGAGCATTGCAGCATTCTCAAAATACGACCTATAAAACGTAGTTTAGAATTAGCTTTGCCTACGACGGAAGTTATGTGCAAGTCCCATTTCATGTTGCGTTGTACTGTTACGCCTAGATACTTCAGGGAATCCACCGTGTCAACAACTGAATTGTTAACTTTGTACTACGTGAGCAAACGGGGTCTTTTTATTACTTATTTGCATTGCCTTGCACTTTTTACAGTTAAGTGTAAGCTGCCATTTACGGCACCATTCCGAAATAACATCCAGATCGCGCTGTATTTCTAAGCAATTCGTCAGAGCACCCCACTTCCCTATAAATAAGTGCATCATCAGCAAAAAATCGCATCCTGCTAATTAACGTTGTCACCGAGATCGTTTATAAAAATTAAGAAAAGAAGTGGTCCTATTACACTTCCTTGAGGAACGCCCGAAGTAACATCTAGCTTTGAAGAGGCTTCCCCGTCAACGACGACATACTGCGACCGACCAGTTAGAAAATCGCGTATCCATTCGCAGATCTGATCAGATATACGGTACACTCGAATCTTCGCCAAAAGACGGTTATGTGGTACAGAGTCAAAAGCCTTCTGGAAATCCAAGAAAATACCATCAACTTGTGATCCTGCATCGATAACCTTCATTACGTCATGCGAAAAATAGAGCCAGTTGCGTTTCACACGAACGGTTCTTACGAAATCCGTGTTGGTTTGCTGTAAGTAACTCGTTTTCATCCAGAAACTTCATAACGTTCGAGCATATAACATGCTCCAAAATTCTACTGCAGACAGATGTTAGAGATATGGGTCGATAATTCCTAGGATCTCTCCGATCACCTTTCTTGAAAACGGGAATCACCTGCGCTATTTTCCAGTCAGAAGGTACTTTTCTTTCTTCTAAAGAGTTACGAAATATATCTGATAGAAATGGTTCTACCGTTGTGAAACGAACGATATCTTCGACTGTAGGTGGGGGACGGATGGAGTTTGATGGTGGAGTGGGAGGATCGATAGGTCTAATAGGTACAGTGAACTCTGGTTTTTGTGCAGGAGGTTTAGCTTTGCACTTTAGGGAGTAGGCTGGGTGATTTAGATTACAAGTGTTGCAGATTGGTGGGGTTTGTAAGTTGGGACAGTCTTTGTGCAAGTGGTTTGCATTGCAGTGTGGGCAGATTTGGTTGGTTGTGTAGCATGGTCATTATATTGTAAGCATTTTTGACAGCGGATGGGTTGAGGTGGTGTTGACTTTGATGGTTCAACACGATGGCGTTGGTAGTATATTATTGCCCCCTGGGATATTAGGGTGTCTACTGTGGTTGGGCATTCGGTAAAAACTCTAACCATGTAGGTTGGTCCCTGGTTGTTACGAATTCTTAGTACTTTCCTATTGAAAGATCGTTATTAAGTTTCAGCTCTTCTTCAACGTCAGTGTTGGAAATTGAGGGGGTCAACTCCCCTAATGACTACTGTCAGAGTAGGTGGGCGTCTAGGTGGTTGAGGCTATTTGTTTTGTCTGTAATTCAGAGTTGAAATTGTGGCGTTTTCGCCGAAAGTTGTTGGGCCTACTTTTGTGATGAAGATCGTTCGTAGGTTAGGATCAAGGCTTTTGATAATCGTGCCTTCCTTAGTTGGGATGATTTGAGTTATGGTTGAGCTGGGTAGATACTTTCTGATTTGACATGCTAGTGTTTTGGCGAATAGAAATTTGGGGTCACAGTTTTAGAGTTAGGAAGAGATGGTGGTGTTGTCGATGGAAGTATCCATTTGCTGTTGGCTGAAGATGGTGCTTTGGGCATGGCGTTCATCGGTTGCTGTGGATGTCTGAGGGTTGATTGGTTTCTTAGTGGCATAAGGTTTGGCCCTATAGTAAGTATATGTAAGTATTTTGCTATAGGATGGTTTTGAAACAACAGGTGGAAGAATATGCATACCGATAGGCTGCGAAGACGACGGCGTTGTTGACGGCGAGGGCTGTTGGAGGTTCCCTGCAGCGGTGAAGTTGTCTTGTTGTGTGTTGTCTTCCATGGTGAAATCCAGTAGGCGTCAGATGGGGCCAGGTACGCGAGGTTCCGGTTGAGGAGGTCAGACGGGCGAGCAGGCAGGCAGGAAGGCGGCCTGGCACAGGCAGGCAGTCGGCCAGGAGGGCAGCCAGGCGAAGCCCGGCAGCCGGCGAAGTCCAGGGGGCGGCAGGCAGGCGATGTCCAAGAAGGCAGCTGAAGACCAGGAAGGCAGGCGAAGTCCAGGCAAGCAGGCTAGAAGGCGAAGTCCAGGCAGGCAGGCGAAGTCCAGGCAGGTAGGCGAAGTCCATGCAGGCAGGCGAAGTCAGGTTCCAAAAGAGTATTCCAATAATCGATGTCCAGATGAATGCTAGGTCGAGTAGATGCAAAACTTGAGGTAAATATGTGAAATCCAGGTTGAGCCGCTACATGGAACATTAGTTTTTTTTTTTCCTTCTTCTTCTTCTTTATTTGTAATTTCACTTCCCCCGTGGGGGCTGGGCTGGCAGCGGGTTACGCCAGCTCTTCAGCCTACATTTTTTATTACATGGTTTGTTTATGTTACAGTTAATTATCTTTCTTTCTCTTTGTTTACATTATTTTGTCTTATTTTTGCACAACATTTTGTATTTACTGAATAGGTATGTTTTACAATCAGTAGAAATTTTATGATATTCTACATGATTACATATTTCGGTGCTTCTTGTATATAATATTTACATGCTTGTTGCCTTAATACAATGAGAAGATTGCCAGTTATATTGATATTGGTTCCGTGCTGTTAAAATCATTTGTATTTGGATTGGTTGTTTAGGATTGATGGGATGGATTGATGTCAGGTCGGACGTGTTGGTTGGGTATTGGGCAGACGGCTGAAGTTTCTGTTGTTTAAAATGTGAAGTGTGTGTAGGTGGAGTGCTTAGTGGTAAATTTTTGTAATACGGTTTTATTGTGTCGGGTGTTGTAATGTGTGGTGTAGAGAGCGGGTTGTGGGTGTTGTTTTCGGCGTGCGGTGAAGAAGGTTCTGAGGACGTTCAAGGAAGAGTAGGAGGCGTAGGAAGGGAGACTTCTGTCAGTACAGGGAATGGTTAGGAAAGGATAGGCGGATTCTGTAGGCGTGGCGGAGTGCGTGGCGTTCCGAGGATTTGTAATGCTTTGTAGTGAGCTAGGGCGGGCTGATATCCAGGCGGTGCAGGCGTATGTTAGAATCGGTCTGATTAGTGCTTTATATGTATGCTAATATTGTTTTAGCGTCTAGGCGCCACCTATAACCTGTCAGTCTCTTTATCAGGTTAAGTCGTGATTTATTTTTGTCTGTGATTGTGTTTAGGTGGGCGGTCCATCCGGTCTAGCGTCAGTCCCTGGCTATTTTACTATTTTTATCAGATTTATGCGTTTTCCGTATGCTCTAATGTTAAAGTCATCGAGTTCAAATCGTCTGGTGGATCGTCCGAAAATTATGGCTTGAGTTTTTTTTTATTTATTACTAGTCTCCATTTTTTGCACCATTCTATGAATTTATCTAGGATGTTTTTGCAGTGCTGCGGTGGATTGTGTCAGGGTTTTTTTTTTTTTGTGTCACATTGTGTCTATCTGCAAGCCCCGCTACCTTTGGTAGCTCTGCTTCTTTGTGTCAAGTTGTATTTGTTCTCTCTTTTTGTGGTGTGCACTTTGGAGGGTAAAACCCTATCAGGGGGAAAACCTCCTTGTTGTATATACTGGACAGGATCTGTGGTTAGGTATAATTTTATTTTACTGTCTTATTCTGGTTGGTAAAGTATGCGTAGGGGGACTTTATACTTATGCCATCTCTTTGGTTTGTAGTTCCCAACGTCTCTTAAGTTTTCTACTGACTGCCTTGTTCTGGTCATATTTTCGTGGAATCTTTCAGTTTGTTGGAAAATAGCCGTATGTATCCTTGGTATATTTGTCCAATCGTGGAGATCGTCTATTCTTGTATATCTATTTGCCTTTAATATTAAATGTAGGCTCCTATTTTGTATTATTTGTATTTTCTGTATGTGGACTTTACTTGCCGTTCACAATACTTCACATCCATAGACCATGGTTGGTCGAATTATGGTTTTGTATAGGCGTATTTTTGTTTCTAATGACAGTTCCTTACTGTACAGAATCGTGTATAGGTTCATTAGAATACCTAGGGATTTTTGGCATTTGTCCTTGATGTGGTGGTCGTACAGGAGTTTGGAATCTAATATCACTCCTAGGTATTTGTGTTTTTCTTTCCAGGGGATTACATGTCCTGCGAGTTGTAATTGTGTGTCCGGTTTCCTTCTTTTTTTTGTGAAGAATACTGCCGCGCTCTTGTTGGCGTTGATGCACACTTTATTTGTTGTGCACCATTTCTCTACTTCTTGTAGTTGTCTCTGCATCTTATTAATTATTGCATTGAGTTGACGTCCTGAACACATAGCAGCTGTATCATCAGCGAACTGAGCTAAGGTGATTCCCGAAATTGCAGGGAATTTGTTAACGTAGACTTTAAAACATGGTGGTGATATGACTGATCCCTGTGGTACTCCCGCTGTCATTAGTCATTTTGTCGATCTCTGTCCTTTTACTGACACGTAAAAGGTTCGATTTGTAAGGTAGTCTGCTATTATTCGTATGTAGCACTGATCTATCTGTGTCTCTTGTTGTAGCTTCCTTAACAGCATATCGTGCCAAACTTTATCATATGCTTTCTGGATATCCAGGAAGACCACCGCTGTTGACTTGGAAGTGTTGAAACCTTTGCTTATCAATTCGGCCATTCTGTATAGTTTGTAGCGTTGCCGATAATTTATCTTTAAATCCAAATTGTTCCAGTCGTATTGTATGATTTTCTTCAAGTTGTCGAGTAATTCTTGTTTTTAGTACCCTTTGATAGATTTTTGATAGACTGCTGAGCAGACTGATTGGTCTATAATTGGTTGGGTCTGTATTTGCTTTCCCTGTTTTGGGGATGGCTATGATTTTGGCCGTTTTTCCAGTTTTTTGGGAAGTAGCAGTGTAGCACACAGCTATTTATGATTCTTGTTATTAACACTATTGCTTTTCTTGGCAGTTTTTTAAGGTGCATATTTGAGATTTTATCATCTCCTGGTGCTTTGTTGCTGCTAAGTCGCCTGATGATTGTTTTATCTCTGTTGGGCTCGTTAGCTCAGGGTTTACTGGATCCTCACACTTCCTGATGTTTTCGGCAATTGCTTGGTTTCTCTCCTCTTCCCGTTGTTGGGCCATAGTTAGTTGTACCTCTGGTGTTGCATGTTGTGCTTCAAAATGGTCTGCTAAAATTTCTGCCTGGCTCATTGAGTCAAAGACCGCTCCATTCGGACCCATGATAGCTTGGTTGCCTGGTTTTGGTTCTTTAAGTGCTCGCACTAGGCTCCATGCGTCACGGTGTTGGAGGGTTAGTCGGGACATTTTGTCCTCCCATTGTTCGGTTCTTCTTTCCTGTAATCGTTTCCTAATCTCCCTGGCGAACCTGTTCATTTCCCTTTTGTCCGCTGGGTCCCTAAATCTCTGCCAGCGCTTCCGGTGTTGGTTCTTAAGGTACTTCAGTTCTTCTATAAGTGCTGACCCTTGTTCTTCCATTTTTGTCTCCATTACCGTTACGACTGAGGCATGTTTTTCTGCTTCTTTAATAATTTTTGTTAGAGTATTTATTGCTTTATCTATCTGCAGCTTATTATTTAATTCCATGGTGGGACAGATATTTTGTTGAATTAAATTAGTGAATCTATCCCAGTCCGTCTGTTTAAGGATTTTCGGGTTTTCTTGACTGCTTGCCCACTTCCTGATTTGTAGCAAAACTGGATTGTGGTCCGATGATAGGTCATTTATGGTTTCCAGATTTATAGTTCGTCTTATATTCTTTGCTATCACTATATCCAGTACATCTGGTTGTTGTCTTGCGGAGGTAGGAATGTAAGTCGGTTCCTCGGGGCCCATAACTGTTAGATTTAGTCTTTCAGATATTTCTATTAATCTTTGACCCTTTCCGTTTGTGACTCTACTATTCCAAGCCGGATGTTTAGCATTTAGATCGCCACCCAGTATGACCCTCTCAGATATTGACATGGCACTATTTAAGTCATTCTCTGTAAGTTGTTTCCGAGGGCTTACGTATGCGGCGATAAATGTTACTTCTCCATCTATTGCATTGATGCTCACTGCACTGGCTTCCATGTTCTCAAGTTCCGGCAAAGTTTTTGGTTGGTGCGTGAGGGTTGATTTTATCAGGATTGCCGTGCCCCCTCCCCTTTGTCTCTCTCTGTCCTTTCTGTAAATTTTCATGTTTGGTATTCGGAAATTGTCTGTGGGTTTTAGATGTGTTTCCGTTATAAGCATCATGTCCACTTTCTTCCGTTTTAAAAAGTCAATGATTTCTTGTTTCTTGCTTTTTAAACCATTTGCGTTGAAAATATATACATTGGTATCAAGTAGTTTCCCCTTCTTATTAGCCATTAATCTATCATTTCGCTTAATCCTTTGATTATTGCGATGATTTTGCCCCAGACACTTGTGGCTTCTTTTATTTCTTTTAGTGTTGTCATAAAGATGGAGATTGCCTTTTTAAAACTCATGCTTCCAAGGATGTCTTCCATTTCACTGAGATCCTCCATAAAGGTGTTTTCTTTTTGTCTTTGATTTCCTCTGCCTCTTCCTTTCTCTTCTCGGTGCTTCTGCAAATTTTCTTTTTGTTGGTTTGTTTTCACCTTATCTGCATAGCTTCTTCCTGGTTCCACGTTCCCTTTGTTTTTGTCTTCTGACTGCTTTGTGTCGCTGTCACGGATAAATTTTTCCTTCTCCTGATTTCTTGTCTTTCTAGTGTCCTTTGATTTGTCCTCATTTTGGACCTTCGCTTTGATTGGTCTCAAAAGGGCCTGGTATGCCTGGCATCCCTTCCACGAGGCTGGGTGATCCCCCTCACAATTTACACATTTTGCCTTCTCCTGATGGCTCATTTTGCAATTTTTTGTAGCGTGCCGTCCCGCGCATTTTACACATCGACTGGGCATTTGACAATAATTTGCGGTGTGCCCCAGTCTCTGACATCGATGGCACTGACTTGGTCCCAATCTGGATTTGTAACTCTCCACACTTACTCTAGTGTATAGTATTCCTCTCATGTGTATATTTCCTCGGACTTTTCTCCGGGATTTAGGGTTACACAATAGGTAGAAAGTGGAATTAGGTCCCTTGTATCTGGATCTCTCTTTTTAAATTGGTGTACCATTTGTACGTCGAAACCATAATTAACAAGTTCAGTTTTGATGATGTCCTCTGGAGTTGTTGGTGGTAGCCCCTTGATTACCACCTTTAGCTTTTTGTCAACTGGGGTCTGGTGAGTGTAGAAGTTTATTTTCTCTCTCAAGAAGAAACTTCTCACCATTTCATAATCTTCCATGGTCTCAAGATGGTACTTTAGGCTGTCTCCGCGGAAGATCACTTTGAGTTCTCCTGTAATGAAGCTTTTTATCTTCTGGTTTAGTGCTAGGAAGTTCCCTATTTGGTAGGTTACAATTGGTGGTATCCTTGGAAGTGGGGGTCCTTGTTCTTCTGTTTCTTCTTCTTGTCCTGATTGTGACGCATCATCCATGTGCTCCTCTTGGTCTCCATCGCTTTCTTCGGAGTGGTCTGATAGAACTGCAAATCTGTTGTCCAACTTCATCTTCTCTCGAGAGTTTTGTCGGATTTCCTGTACCTCTCTTTGTTTATTTTGTGCTCGTCTTCTGTCGTACACTGTTGTAAAGTTGAATCCTTCTTGCGGAACTTCGCCTTCTTGTCCTATACTAAACTGTTTTCCAGTAAATATAAATGCTTGTCTATTTGACTGTTCGTTCTGTTCTTGTGTTGTCAGTTGAGTATCCTGGTCGTTCTCTTCCTCCATCACCTCACTGTTTTGTTCTTCGTCGTCGGGTTGTTCTTCTCTCCTTACCCCTGACATGCCTATGGTGGGGGTGTTGCTCTTGTGCCTCGTTGTCACCGTTAGGATTCCCGGCAACAAGAGCAACCCTAAACCTCAGCGCCCGCGGGATACTACCCAGTGGATAGTCCCTGAGACACAAATTTCCCTAACAGCTAGGAGGGCAGTTAGATGTAGGTTATTGCCGCGCGTAGTTTCCTGTACCAAGTTTCCTGAATCAAGTCCGTCACACGTTAGCCAAGGTTGTTTTCTATCTTGAGCGCTCGATAAACACGTCGCTACGAGATATCAACTCGTAATGTGTGTGTCAGGGTATTGTAGCAGGCAAGGTAAGCTGTGTCATCGGCGAATTGCAGGAGGTATAGAGGTGGGAGGGGTTGTGGAATATCGGCGGTGTATAATAGGAAGAGGAGTGGGGAGAGGACGTAGCCTTGAGGCACACCAGTGGTAGGAGTAATGTATCTGGAGCGGGAGTTGTTAATAATGACATAGGCTTGACGATTAGTAAGGAAGGATGCATTAAGGCGGACGTAGTATATCGGTAGCGCGTATAACTGTAATTTGATATTTTCATTTTTCGGGATAGATGCCGGTATACAGGATACTGTGAAAAGGAGAGATAGGATTGTTAGAAGGAAGGTGGACATTCTTTTAGGTGGCGCTAGGTGATGGAATCG